>CAWUFW010026537.1:0-32757 GCA_963921515.1 Calotriton arnoldi
GGGGTCGATTCCGATTCGGGCCGGAAAAAGCACCGACCGACTCGGATCCGGAAAAAATACCGACCGACACGTACCAGTGGCGCCCGACACGCCAAGTACGATGCAAGCCGCGATAAATCCGACCGACACGTCAGGAAACCAAGCCGACCGACCGACCCGCTCGGAAAATAGCAATCCGGCCGGAAAAACACGCGAATCCAACCGACCGACACGCACCCGGAACAAATCCGACCGAATCGTACCCGCCAACTCCAACCTGCAAAGTACGATGCAAGGCGCGAAAAACACGACCGAGTCGGACGGAGGACAAGCCGTACGACCGACACGCATACAAAACCGAGCCGAAGCAACACAATACACCGCGACCGACGCGTACGCAGCATACAAAACTGCACAAACACAGCGTGAACGAAACGGAAAACACCGTACGAGACCAATGCACGGTCCGACTCGGTCACAAGAACGTTTCCAACATACACAAACAGCACAAAGGAAAAATCAACCAAAAAAAGGCCAAACAAGCAATTACCAAGCCAATAAATACTGGGGGGGGTGGGGACAGAGAACAAAGACACACCCACAACTCCACCTATATAAAGGACACAAATCACTACCATGAGCCTTTGCAAATGCCATTTCACTGCCAGCACCCAAGAGAAAGCAACCACACACCCACAGCTCATCCCTCACACAAGCCACACACCATCAGCACACCAACAAATACCTACCTCACATACACCCAGCAAAACACACACTCACACACCCTCACCTGCACACCAACACACACATCACTCACCATCACCACCCATCACCATGCCCCCCAAGAAGAATCCCAAGTTCCTAGATTGTGAATTGGAAGTCCTGGTAGACGAGATCCTCAGGGTGGAGCCACAGCTGTTTGGCACACTGGTCCAACAGACCCCCATGTCGCAGAAAACCAAGATGTGGGAGAGGATCATCAACAGGGTGAACGCCCAATCACCATGTCGGCGCACAAAGACCGACATCCAGAACAGGTGGTATGACGTGCGCAGGAGGGTCCGGGAGCTGCTCAAGAAAGACTACATCAACAGCCAATACACCGGCAGTGGCCCTCCTGCCAAGCCAGTATACCTCAGGCCCTGGGAGGAGAAGGTGCGGGCCATCCTTCCGCCAGTGAGCGTATATGGACTAGAGGACATCCCAGAGCCTGGTGAGTACACAACAAATGTACACAATAAACTGCCACAAAACACACACATCACTGTCAAGGGGAGAGTCAAACCATGCACTCATAGCAATTACACAGCAACTAGAACAGAATCATCCCAAAATGTGTATGTCAGTCAGATAAACACAACACATGCCATCAAAAAAGTCACATCCAACTGTGCCAACACATGTACAAACACAACCACAACTACAGCTAGGCAGTGGCACAAATAGAACTAACACACACATCCACACATGTAGCCACCACAACAACACCAACACACAGTGAAGACCACTCAAAGGAAGGAATTCTGTGTATGCTGGCCAAGTCAGTGTAGCCAATAGCATCATGGGAGTCGCACTCACACATATTGCCCCCCCCCACAACTGTCCCATCAACACCACCCTGAACCATGCTCACATCACAGGGAGTGGAGAAGGACTCACAAGATGGCTGACACTGGCTACTGCTGTGGGGAGCACAAGGCTCTGCTGCCAACTGTGCACCAACAAACAGCAGGACACCACTGACTGACATCCTGAGAGACAACTTACACTCCCTGCAATGCAAGCACGTTCCATGGTGGGATATCTGGCTGGCTGGCTGGGTGGGAAGGGGGACTTGCAGCACTGACCATAGTCACCAGCACCTCCCCTCACACCCCCCCCAACACAAACTCCACAGTACCCACCTGGTAGAATGCAATGCCCTCCATCCTAACACAAGATCCCACAAAGCACCACCACCCTGGGTTATGTTGTGTGAAGCACAGGGACACTCTTGGGACTCTTAGCCAAACAACTGCCAGGACAACACTCCCAGCCATCCTGTCAGCACAGCCAGCCCACCCCACAGGGAAGCAGAGTCAAAAGGAAGGAAGCATGGGCATGCTGGGAAGGGGGTGGAGGCAATAGCATGATGGGAGTCGTAGTCACAGACATTGCTCAGCCTCACAACTGGCCCATCAACACCACCCTGAACCATGCTCACATCACAGGGAGTGGAGAAGGACTCACAAGATGGCTGACACTGGCTACTGCTGTGGGGAGCACAAGGCCCTGCTGCCAACTGTGCACCAACAAACAGCAGGACACCACTGACTGACATCCTGAGAGACAACTTACACTCCCTGCAATGCAAGCACGTTCCATGGTGGGATATCCGGCTGGCTGGGTGGGAAGGGGGACTTGCAGCACTGACCATAGTCACCAGCACCTCCCCTCACACCCCCCCCAACACAAACTCCACAGTACCCACCTGGTAGAATGCAATGCCCTCCATCCTAACACAAGATCCCACAAAGCACCACCACCCTGGGTTATGTTGTGTGAAGCACAGGGACACTCTTGGGACTCTTAGCCAAACAACTGCCAGGACAACACTCCCAGCCATCCTGTCAGCACAGCCAGCCCACCCCACAGGGAAACAGAGTCAAAAGGAAGGAAGCATGGGCATGCTGGGAAGGGGGTGGAGGCAATAGCATGATGGGAGTCGTAGTCACAGCTCTACATCCCCCACCACATGGCCCAGCAAGCTCACACTCACGCATGCACATCCCACAGAGAGTAGAAAGGCCCATCAAAGATGTCTGACACTGTTGCTGTGTCGTGGGGAGCACAAGGGCATGCTGGGAACTGCACATCAACCAACAGCAGGACACCACTGACTGACATCCTGAGAGACAACTTCCACTCCCTGCAATGCAAGCACGTTCCATGGTGGGATATCCGGCTGGCTGGGTGGGAAGGGGGACTTGCAGCACTGACCATAGTCACCAGCACCTCCCCTCACACCCCCCCCCAACACAAACTCCACAGTACCCACCTGGTAGAATGCAATGCCCTCCATCCTAACACAAGATCCCACAAAGCACCACCACCCTGGGTTATGTTGTGTGAAGCACAGGGACACTCTTGGGACTCTTAGCCAAACAACTGCCAGGACAACACTCCCAGCCATCCTGTCAGCACAGCCAGCCCACCCCACAGGGAAGCAGAGTCAAAAGGAAGGAAGCATGGGCATGCTGGGAAGGGGGTGGAGGCAATAGCATGATGGGAGTCGTAGTCACAGACATTGCTCAGCCTCACAACTGGCCCATCAACACCACCCTGAACCATGCTCACATCACAGGGAGTGGAGAAGGACTCACAAGATGGCTGACACTGGCTACTGCTGTGGGGAGCACAAGGCCCTGCTGCCAACTGTGCACCAACAAACAGCAGGACACCACTGACTGACATCCTGAGAGACAACTTACACTCCCTGCAATGCAAGCACGTTCCATGGTGGGATATCCGGCTGGCTGGGTGGGAAGGGGGACTTGCAGCACTGACCATAGTCACCAGCACCTCCCCTCACACCCCCCCCCCAACACAAACTCCACAGTACCCACCTGGTAGAATGCAATGCCCTCCATCCTAACACAAGATCCCACAAAGCACCACCACCCTGGGTTATGTTGTGTGAAGCACAGGGACACTCTTGGGACTCTTAGCCAAACAACTGCCAGGACAACACTCCCAGCCATCCTGTCAGCACAGCCAGCCCACCCCACAGGGAAGCAGAGTCAAAAGGAAGGAAGCATGGGCATGCTGGGAAGGGGGTGGAGGCAATAGCATGATGGGAGTCGTAGTCACAGACATTGCTCAGCCTCACAACTGGCCCATCAACACCACCCTGAACCATGCTCACATCACAGGGAGTGGAGAAGGACTCACAAGATGGCTGACACTGGCTACTGCTGCGGGGAGCACAAGGCCCTGCTGCCAACTGTGCACCAACAAACAGCAGGACACCTCTGACTGACATCCTGAGAGACAACTTACACTCCCTGCAATGCAAGCACGTTCCATGGTGGGATAACTGACTGGGTGGGTGGGTGGGTGGGAAGGAGGTCTGGCTGTCAACCAAACACAATCAATGCAGACCATGTTCACACCCCAGAGAATACATAGAAATGCCCAAATAATGCAGGACAATGTGCCACACCAATATCAACCCCTGACTGTGACGACTTAGGACAATACAATGTACAGGCCCGCACCCCGAGGCACAGTCACAACTGTCAGGTGTGTCAACCACTGATGCCTGCAGAAACATGACATACATTGTTTGTGTCTCCCAAAAACAGGTGATGATAGGGACACAGCAGCAGACGCTGAGGAGTCCCAGTCCCAGGCTCAAGAGGATGCCGAGCTCACTGGCGTCGTACAGCCTCTGTCCTCCTCGGACGATGAAGAACAACCTGGCACATCCGGTGCAAGTCAACATGCTGCACCAGCAGGACCACCAGCTGCAGCACCAGCAGGTCCACCAGCTGCACCCCCTGCACCCACCCCTCCAACGACTGTCACCACGAATACCATCCCTGCCGACATGGACAGAATAAGGAACAACACCAGCGCAGTGACCCTGGACCAACCTGGGGCCATGGACACCACCACCACCACCAACCCCCAAGGTGGACCAGGGTTATCTGTGCGTGCAACTGCACACACTGCACATGTCAGCAGGGGTGGTGGGAGGGGTGGGAGACAGAGGTCGCTGCTTGCAGACGTTGCTGGTGTGCATGAAGACCCACAACTGGTACGCATAGCTGATGCGTACCAGTCCAGCACCGGAGAGCTCAGCCAGGTAGTGGGGCTCCTCAGAGACATCAAACAGCAGCAGGCTGCCCATCATGCCCGCTTGGACTCCCACATGTCCCATGTGGAGTCACACATGTCACGTGTGGACTCCCACATGTCACGTGTGGACTCCCACATGACCCGCGTGGAGTCCAAGTGGGATGTACTACATGAGATGACGGCGGTGCACAGGGACATTTTACAATGCCTCCGCCAGATGAACAGCAACCAGTCCACACCTCCCTGTGTGCCAACAACATCTGGTACCGAACAAACTGCAACTGCCACAGGGAGGGAGGAGGACTCTGGCGGAGAGTCCCCTGCACCGCAGCAGCCTGCACTTGAGGGCCCCCCCCCAAGAAGAGGGGTCGTCCGAGGAGGGGAAAGTGAGAGGCTGATGGCCAAGCGCAACTCCCAGGAAGCCTGAACCTGTTCTGGATTTTCGCCTTTGTGCACAGACTGTTCACCCTGTTGATGGCAACACTACTCCCACACATTGCATGGGGAGTACAAGTTGGAACAATGTGTCAGACAACTGTGGCCCCGATACTGGGGATCCTGTCTACCTGGACTTTCTATTCATCTAGGAACTTGGGATTGCAAGATTCATGTACAGCACAATCCATCCTATGCACTATTATCACAGATGTATCACAATAAACACAATAATACACCATACTTGCCTCTGTCGTGATTCCAACGTGGGTACTGTTATGGGGATGATGAACAACAAAATTACACTGTGTATGCGAACTGCAACAGCAAGGACAACACAGGCATGTGAGTACAGGCAACGTGACACATATGAGGGAGACACACCACCAGGGCTACACAACACATACACACCTAGGCCATCTGACTCATTGCCTACACTGATGTTGCCAGGGAAGACGGTGCAATGCACAGACACCACACCCATTCCCAGTTGTAGTCAAGTAGCCCACAGGTGCAGTAAGCAAATGGCAGTCAAATGTGTGACCACAGACAACGCACATCACTAAGTGAAGCACAGGTTTATTACACAGTAGCAACATGCCGTAACCACTACAGATGCAAGGTAACCCCACCTGGTAGCGGGCACACAGTCAACAACTGTAGACAGAAGGAAGTCCATGGGTGTGGCGCACATCACCTGTAGGGACACAACTGCTACCAGCCTGGATGTGCAATCACGTTGTCGGTGGACACAGTTGACCAAACGAATCTGAAAGTACCCTGTGAAGGACAGAAATGACACACAGTCAAAAGCAATGGAGTACAGGACAGAACAGCAAAACTCATGCACAATACATGTTACAAGATACCCACCCAGAACCAAGTTAGCATGTCAACACTGTTGGGGAGTACAGCCCACCTGTCACCACACATCGCAACACACATCCAGTCAAGTAGCCCATGGACACACTCCAACAGCACCAGAGCACCACCCACACATCATGCCAACTCACATCATTCACATGACACCTCAGGATACTCACATTCAGCTAAAGAAGTTGGTGATGAGCTGTGTGCGGACATCACCATCACCATCATCATCATCATCGTCACTGGCATCGTGGTCCAGGCCAGGATCCTCCACAGGTGGCGGATGTTGGTCATCGTCATCCTGGATGAGAGGCAACTCCTTCCGCACTGCCAGGTTGTGGAGCATGCAGCAGACGATGATAATCTTGCACACTTTCGCAGGGGCATATGGGAGGGACCCTCCGGTCTTGTCCAGGCAGCGGAAGCGGCTCTTCAGGAGACCAAAGGTCCGCTCAATCACTCTCCTGGTCCGACCATGTGCCTCATTGTAGCGCATCTGGGCAGGTGTCACAGGGTTCCTGAGGGGTGTCAGCAACCACGGCATGTTGGGGTATCCCGAGTCACCTACGGACAGACAAGTGCACATCAGCTGACTTGGAAAAGTGGGCGGAATACTACAGATCAGATCACACACAATGGCACAAAGTCAGTACACACCGACAAGCCAGGCACGCTGGTTCTGCATCTGTGCCATCAACCTGGGGATGCGACTACTCCTCATCACAAAGGCATCGTGTGCTGAACCAGGGAAACGGGCACACACGTGTGTGATGGTCATGTCTGCAAGACACACCACCAGTGCATTGACCGAGTGGTAGTGCTTGCGGTTCCTGTAGGCCTGCTCCTGGGCCTGTGGTGGTACCAAAGCCACATGTGTCCCATCAATGGAGCCAATTACATGCGGCATCCTCCCCAGGGCATAAAAGTCACTCTTCACGTCAGTGAGTCGTCGCAGTCTAGGGAAATAGATGTACCGGTTCAGGAAGAGCAACATTGCCGCCAAGAAATCGCGGAGCACACGGCTGAACATGGTCTGTGACATCCCACCAGCAGACGCCACAGTATGTTGGAAGGTACCGGTGGCAAAGAAGTGTAGGGCTGCCATCACCTTCACCTTGGGGGTCAGCGCTGTAGGATACGGCCGGCCAGGCTGCAAATGTGGGGACAACTGCACTGCCAAATCCTCAATCAGCTGCCTGGTGAAGCGGTACCGTCGGATGCTGTCCCGTTCCACCATCGTTGCCAGGTCTGGGAATGGCCGATGGACAGCAGGAGCCCTGCAGTGCAGAGGAGAAGTAAGCAAGATCGTCAGTCACCCCACATATGCGGCATTGAACACACTCAAGATCCCAACATACATCATCATGAGGCACAACTACATGAAGTGTGCAGTACCGGAACGACATGTATGGTACATACATGGCCAACATCTGTCAACACGGTCCTACAGGTGGCATCAATTTGTCCCAGGTTGGCCCATTGGATATCATGATGCTGTGTCACAGTCACCCCCCAGTGACATGTGAGGACAGATGTGCCCCAGGCACCACAGCTCAACGACAGGCACATTCCCAGGGACCCTGTAATGCCACATGGACACTGGCATCACCTGGAGTATCATGTGTACACCACAACAAAACAAACATGACCCCCACAGGTAGTGGCCACACTTGCCATGGCAGGAGAGCCATGGACGTCTGTGACACACACGCACAACATCAGAGTCCATGCACACACAACGTGGATGTGGAGACTGTCTCCCATTGTGCACATGAAATCAGAGACATTGTAAACACTACATGCACAAAGACTGTGGAGGGCCATCACTATTGTGCCACTGGGACACCCTGGCTCAAACATACCGTCCCACATGGGACTCACGGGGTATGTGACATGACATACACAAACACCACTGTGAAATGTGACCATGGCACATGCACAGATATGAACAGTTGCACATCACAGTGGTCACGTACACGTAACACCCAGGATCCTGTCCCCATTAACACGTGCACAGCCTGGGGGTGGCTGCCCACAGGTGACACCCACAGGACAACATGTACACCAACATACACACAATAGGAAATGCAGCCTTACATGCCTTATGATAAGGTTTGGACAGGCTGTCGTGATGTAGGTGTGCCCCTCACTCCCTGGGAGCTATCTGTGGCTGGCATATGTCCATCTGAGACAGGCATGCTGACATATGCCAGTCACATGTACAGTGATGCGTTGAACAGCAATGGACCGATCGGTGCCTCCGGCCGGCCCATTGCTTTCAATGTGTGCGGGTACGCGTTGTACCCCTGTGCGCGTTGTACTGCAATGGACCGATCGGTGCCTCCGGCCGGCCCATTGCATTCAATGTGTGCGGGTACGCGTTGTACCCCTGTGCGCGTTGTACTGCAATGGACCGATCGGTGCCTCCGGCCGGCCCATTGCTTTCAATGTGTGCGGGTACGCGTTGTACCCCTGTGCGCGTTGTACTGCAATGGACCGATCGGTGCCTCCGGCCGGCCCATTGCATTCAATGTGTGCGGGTACGCGTTGTACCCCTGTGCGCGTTGTACTGCAATGGACCGATCGGTGCCTCCGGCCGGCCCATTGCATTCAATGTGTGCGGGTACGCGTTGTACCCCTGTGCGCGTTGTACTGCAATGGACCGATCGGTGCCTCCGGCCGGCCCATTGCTTTCAATGTGTGCGGGTACGCGTTGTACCCCTGTGCGCGTTGTACTGCAATGGACCGATCGGTGCCTCCGGCCGGCCCATTGCATTCAATGTGTGCGGGTACGCGTTGTACCCCTGTGCGCGTTGTACTGCAATGGACCGATCGGTGCCTCCGGCCGGCCCATTGCATTCAATGTGTGCGGGTACGCGTTGTACCCCTGTGCGCGTTGTACTGCAATGGACCGATCGGTGCCTCCGGCCGGCCCATTGCATTCAATGTGTGCGGGTACGCGTTGTACCCCTGTGCGCGTTGTACTGCAATGGACCGATCGGTGCCTCCGGCCGGCCCATTGCTTTCAATGTGTGCGGGTACGCGTTGTACCCCTGTGCGCGTTGTACTGCAATGGACCGATCGGTGCCTCCGGCCGGCCCATTGCATTCAATGTGTGCGGGTACGCGTTGTACCCCTGTGCGCGTTGTACCTCAATGGACCGATCGGTGCGCACCCATTGACAATGGGCTTGCCTGGCAACGGACGCGTTTTCGAATATTCGAACGAGTCGGTTGCTGGAAAATCAGTTGGTCACCCACAACAATGTTGCAAAATCATGTATGTCATGAAGTTGAAATTTTGAAGGATGCTGTGGGCGTGTTTTGGTGCTGCTATTCCATGGATTGGCCAGATTCAGAAGATGCAAACGACTTGGACCTATCACTTTGGACACAAGGGACAGTATCTGCCTCTCCAGCACATATATATTGCTGCATGTTCCCCTGAGAGCCCACTTGCCTGCACTACATGCTCCAGGACGACATCTGCCACTGCACTGCTGCTGTCTCTGCCCCTCTGGACCCTGCAATGGCACGTACTGTGGAGAGAGCCCCAGCCTTCAGCCTTGAAGAGAACCAGGCCCTGCTGGACAGCCTACTTCCACAGTACAGCAAGCTGTATGGGACACCAGGGGAGCAGGTGAGTGTTCTGTGCACTGCCTTTCTGAATGTGCATTTTGTCTGACTAGCAAGGCTGAGAGTCAGCACACCACTGGCTAGCAGGCTCACTGAGTAGTTGTCACCCCCCATAGTGTGTAGTGACTTGCACTGGACAGGTATGGTGCAGTGACAGTGCTTCTGAACAGGGTTTTACTCCCCATGCTATGATACCATGTAGTGACTTCTGGAAAACTGTCCATGGGCAGCCGTGCACTGCCTGGGTACACCATGTGCCCCTGTGATTGCGACATGTATATGCAACTGTGTCATGCACGGATATGTTGCATGTGTAGTAATGGCCTTATCACTTTGTCATCCTGACAGGCTTCTGCCCATCGGAAGCATGAGATATGGAAGGACATCGTCCGGGCTGTCCGGTCCGTGGGGGTCTACAAGCGCCGGATCCGCAACTGCCAAAAGAGGTGGCAGGACCTTCGGGGCTGGACCCGGAGGATTGCACGGGTCCAGCTGAAGCTGTCGCCTCCTCGCAGGAGGGGCGGAACACGGACCCTGACCCCCCACATGCTCAGGATCCTGGCGGTGGTCTTTCCAGACCTGGATGGGCAGCTGAAGGCCAGAGAGCAGCAAGGAGGGGTGAGTCAAAGACTGCACTGTGTACTCTGTCTAACATGTTATGTGCCCTCCTCGGGCCAGGTTGAACTGCCACAGTACAGCAGTCATGTTGTCCAGGAGCCATGTCCCTCTATTGTGCACTGCCCACTCCTCATCTGATACCCAGGTGTGGCCCTTACATGCAGGGAATTCTGTCACTTAGGACTGTGTCCTTGCAGTTTGCTTGACTCAAGGTGGGAGACAGCATCTGTTTCCCTGACTCTGTGGTGGGCATCATGGGTGGGTCCATTGCTTACACAATGCCTGTATTCTGACATGTATTCAGCGTGTTACTTTGATCTGTGGTCCAATTGCTGAGCTGATCCACCACATGTGGCTGGGGTACCTGGCACACACCCATGCTGCGGGTGGGAACAATGTTTGGGCCCCAGGAGTATGTATATGACGTGTGTCACACATACTTAGCCAGCTGCCTACAGTCCAGGGCTCATCCCTCATTCATGTGGGGCTGGACAGTCATGCCTACTCCAGGCCATACAATACACTCTGTACTCCCACTCCCGTGTATCAGAGGACACATTGTGCACAGTGTTTTGACCCCTCAGGTGTCTGCCTCTGTGTCAGTGTGCTGTGGATTAGTCGCCAGGACTGCTGTGGAGTTTCTTGGTAGGGGCTCAGCATGCCACTGGAGATGTGACCATAGGAGACGATACTTGTGTGACACATAGGTGTCTGATCAGCTGCCCATGCAGACTGGGGCATGTAAATGTGAAGTTCAGGCAGCTGTTCCCCATGCACAGCAGAGTGTGAGGGGCTCAGGTTCAGAGGGTAGTGTCACAGGTCTCCCATATGTCCAATAGGTATGACCTGGACAGATGAGGGTTAAGAGGATGTGTTGTGGGGGGGATGTACATGTGCACTTGTGCAGCTCCAGGACTTGCATTCCCCATGACCTACTATTGTGACACAGTGCAGAGTGTTGTTGTCTGGCTGCAAAGTCATACATCACTGAGACAGTGATGTATGACTTTGCAGTCATGCCTCCGCCATGGCATGTGTCTACTGATTGGTGATCCTGCAGGGGAGTGACATGTGCTACATGCACACCATAGTGGCGCTGGCTATCAGGACATGGGTGCATCATGGTGTCTGTCGCTGGAATGCATCACATGCATTTCCTATTTGACTCTGGGCATCCCTTACATCCGTAAACCTGTACTGACTCAGTGGCAAGAGCTGTGATGTGTCCACACCGTGTCCTCTGCACTGTCCAACTACTGTGTACTTGGTGCATGTGTCAACACTGGGGTGTTGCAATCCAACAGACACCAGACAGATGGGTGCAAGGCCATGTGGGATGTGAGTGCCATGCTTGGCATCAGACTGACAATTGACTTCTCCTGTTCAATTAGGGCACTTTTAGCAATGTACAACTAATGATGCCAGGGCTTGCTCTGTAATGTGCTGTGCTCACAGTGGTGTGTGCGTTTGGTGCAGGTGACTGATGTCTGTCTGTTTCCCCATTGTTTGCAGATACATCCACGGCCACGGAAGGGGACAGCTCCACGGACCAGGAGGAGCCGGAGAGCCAGACTGGGTCAGCAGCCGAGGAGTGGTCGGAGGGACCCAGTGGCACGGAGGGCGAGGGGAGCCACACCGAGGAGTCCTCAGCAGCATCCACCTCAGCTGAGGACCAGAGCAACTCGGAGGATGACTCCCTTGTGGAGGCGGGTGTCAGCAGCCACCACACCCCAGCTAGTGTTGCTGTCCCCGCCACCACCAGCACCACCACCGCCCTCCCATCGGCTCCCATTCCCCAGGTCCGTGGAGGCTCCCATGTCCGGGAGCGTGTCTCCTTTGGGCCAGGCACCGCACCCCCTGCCCCTGTGTCCCCTGCTGCCCTGAGTGAGGAGTCTGTGTACCTCCTTCGCCAGCTCCATGTAGGGCAGACAGCCATGCTGAGTGTCCTCCATGCGCACACCGCGCTGTTGACTCAGCTGGTGTCGTTCATGGAGGGCATCTCATCGGGCATGTCTGACCTACAGAGGGGCAATAGGTCCATGGACTCCTCCCTGACGGCAGCAGTGTCCCTCCTCAAACGGTCCCTCACCCCTCCTGCCTCTGCTCCATCCACACTCCCCAGCACCTTACCCATCCCAGGCACACACACACTGGCACAGGCACACACCAGCACACACACATCCAGCACACTGACACACACGCCAATGACAAAACGCACACGCACGCACATTCAGGGGACTGAAGCCAGACTCACAGGGGATGGGGCCCTGGAACACACACACGCATCCACATGCACTGCGCAGTCCTCAGTTCCCTCTCCCTCCAAAGCACCCTCCCTTGCCTCACCTGCAACCCCAAAGTCACAGCAGCTCTTCCTCTGTGACCTCGGCCTCTTCCCCACCGATGAAGCTGCTCCAGCATCCCGGGGGAAGAGGAAGCCCACCCACACGGAGCAGAGTGCCCCTCGCCCCCGGACACCCTCCCCCAGGCGCAGACGGACTGAGGCCCCCACCCGCAAGTCCCCCGGAGTGCTAAGAGCAAGACCCCGCCACCACCCTGCAGCTCAGGCACAAGGTCTCCGTCCTCCATCCCTCAGGCCCCCACTGCACAGGTGCCCCCACCACACCCTGCCCCAGGTTCCCCCACCCACAGATATACCATCCCCAAGATGCTCCGGCCTTCTCCCCCTGCCACTTGCTCTCCCAGCACCACACCCCCCGCTGCGCTTGTCTGTGCCACTGATGTGGTGAGGGTGTCCCCCCTCTGTCCAACCCACCTTGCCTGTTCCCCATTCTCCTCCCCTGGAGGTAGGCACTGCAGTGGAGTCCACTACCGCCCTGTCTGACTTGGGCACTGCAGTGGCGGACCTGTCCACCCCATCTGCAGGGTCCACTGCAGTTGTGCCGGCACCCACGACATCTGTGTCATGCCCCCCAGTTGTGCCGGCACACACCATGTCAGACACCTCCACTGCAGTTGTCAGTGGCTCTCCTGCACCCACCACCCCTTCCCTGACTCCCCCTGGTGAGCCCTGATCCTGTCCCTGCGGTGCCTGGCCTGCCCCCCGGTTGCCCCTCCTAGTGGATTGTCCCTGGTATTGTGCAGGCATGCGTAGGGTGACATCTGCCAGTGTCACCCTGTTTGAACTTTGACAATGGACTGGCCATTGGCCTTTGCTCTTTTTTCAGGACTTCGTTTGGCCTCAACACATATGCTGAATAAAGCAACTTTCTTTTCTCTAGTGCTCATGCTTCAGATGTACATGTTGTTGGTGCAGCTAACCATGCCCTTGCTGCAGTGATGGTGATATCTGGTCTCATGATTATGAAGTGTTACTGTGCAGGAACCCATGTGGTCCAGGGGGAATGTGTCCTATCATGTGGTGTATCCATGTCATCAATAGCAGCATCTGAGGGTGTCATGTGTTCAGTATTTGGCAATGGGTTTCCTACTTACATTGGCAATTTCATATCTGTGGCTTCCACCCCTGCACATCTGTTGTGCCTGCCATCGTTGCATTTGTCTACTTCCCTGACCGTGTTGCCATCTCCAGTGGACATGCAGGTTTGGGCATCAATGGGGAGGGACTCATCCGTGTAGTCAGTGCAACATTGCTATACAAGTGTGTTGGATCTGTGCTGATGATTCCGTTGGCACATCCATGACCAGGCTGATGTGATGGGAGCCCTCATTTGGTGCTAATTGTTGATTGTGTGACCAAGTGCTCAGCTGACATGATGGGGCCCTACTGAGGCAACATATGGCACAGCTTTCCTCACACAGGAGTGGAGTCCCCTCATGGCAGTGTGTACACGTGTGACATTGCCTGCGCCCAAGGTGTGTGTTGTATGTGCATGTCTGTGTGTTCACTTCCATTCATCTGCGCATGCTGTGATCCCTAGTGTTGTACCTGTTTGTGATGCTTGCTGACTTGAGCTATGTTCCCCCAAAGTCTTCTCCCTGTGTTCTCTGTGATGTGGGTGCATGGCACATTACTGGTCATCAGGGTGTCACCCATAGGTGTGTTTGCTGTCAGGGCTGAGTTTGTGTGCAGACGCAGATGGGTCACAGTCAGGTTTCCCCTTGGCACTTGTTGTTTGCCCCTGTCATGTGATTTCCAGTTTGTGTTATCTTTCAGTGATTGTGACATGTTGTGTGTGTGACTGCTGCCACTCCTCAGGGTCAGAGCTGCAATGTTGGAAGTTGTCTATGTGTGTTCGTTGTGGGTGACCTTGGCTTCTTCATTGGTGTGTGACTGTGGCTGGGATCCCATTGGTCGGTGTGGTATTGCCGTCATGTCCATGTACAGCGTAGTGTGCAGTGTGTCAGACATTCAGGAGTCTTGTTGAGTGTCCATGTGTGATGTGTTTCTACACCTTGGTTCCCACCCACCACCCTGGAATAGTCATGGGTGCATGTGCAATGTCACCAGTGCATGTGTACTTCACTGCTGCACATTGTTGGAGGTCGAGGGGTGTGGTGTTGAGTGTGTGCAGATGAGAGTTGTTGCCCGGCTAGGCCCCTGCCTCCATGTTGGCCTTGGCTTACTGGCCATGCTGATTGATTTGTGCTTGTGTAGGTGTGATGGTAGTTTGTTGCTCAGGACACCTGACTGTGGTTCATAGTGTGAACGACATTTAGCTTTGTCATCACAGTGGTATTTTTCTTCAGCCCAGGGTCACCACATTGTGGGGGCCCTGGGGGTGGTGCTGTGGTGTGTCTGTGACTTGCTGTGTCAGTTGTTGTTCCTACGTGCCTGTGTGACATGTGTGTTTTGTGCTCCCTCTCACCTGACAATGCCTGCTTGCCCACATAGGGGATTTGGATCCATGAGTTACCTTAGTGTGGCAGTGTATGCACATCTGTATGATTGGTATTCAGCTCTCCTCATGTGTTGTGTGGTTGCCTGGGGACACTGGCACCCCCACCCCTCACCTGCTGTGTATGATGACAGTGTTGGTCTGCCTGTTTGTGTTTGTGCATCTGCACCACTGCATTGGCATATCTTGGGTGTGCCATTGGCTGTATGTTGTTTGGTGTGTTTCCCCTGCTGTCCCTGGGACTCCTAGGTCATCGGTCAGCACAGTGATCATGGTTTGTGTGTCCCATTGCTGCCATGGTATGGTATCTGTTCACCTCACATCTGCTGTCTCCACAGGGTATCTGCATTTGTGTGCCCATTGGTGCAAATATGTGGTTCTGCATTCTGATGGTCACTTCTGTCATTGTGTCATTGATGACTGTTGACGGTCTCAGCCCCCATGGGTGTTGTTTGTCTGCACATGGCCAAAGGAATGTTTCATTTGCACTGCAGTATTTGGCTCCCCCAATTTATGTTGCAATGGGACACATACACTACTTTGCCACAGATGAGTTTTTGGTTCTGTGAGCAGGAATGATCCATGCAGTTTGGCAGTTGCAGCTCTTTCTTTGTCAACAATTACCTTTTGGTCACTGTGATGATGAGGGTGTAGACCCCATTGCCACAATGGTCAAAATGTGCTTCAGCTATGGACCCCACACTTGCCTTTTGGTCACTGTGATGATGGGGGTTTGGACCCCATTGCCACAATGGTCAAAATGTGCTTCAGCTATGGACCCCACACTTGCCTTTTGGTCACTGTGATGATGGGGGTTTGGACCCCATTGCCACAATGGTCAAAATGTGCTTCAGCTATGGACCCCACACTTACCTTTTGGTCACTGTGATGATGGGGGTTTAGGCCCCATTGCCACAATGGTCATGGGCTGCTTGCATTGTGGGTGCCACACACATATATGTGTGGCACATGTGCTAGGGGGTCACATTGTATGTTGAAAGTCATGTTCGGTGTTGTAGGCATTTGACACAGCCTACACACGCTTGTCATGGTGGTGGGGGGATGTCTTAATCTTGCATTCCCTAGGTTGTGGTGTGCTTGTTGTGTCATGCATTGTCCATCCTATGAGTGGGGGTGGTAGTAGTGGTAGGCATCCAGCCCCCCTGGCTAAGGGTGGTAGTAGTGGTAGGCATCCAGCCCCCCTGGCTAAGGGTGGTAGTAGTGGTGGGCATCCTGCCCCCCTGGCTAAGGGTGGTAGTAGTGGTAGGCATCCTGCCCCCCTGGCTAAGGGTGGTAGTAGTGGTAGGCATCCTGCCACCCTGGCTAAGGGTGGTAGTAGTGGTAGGCATCCTGCCACCCCTGGGTGAGGGTGGTAGTAGTGGTAGGCATCCAGCCCCCCTGGGTGAGGGTGGTAGTAGTGGTGGGCATCCTGCCCCCTGGCTAAGGGTGGTAGTAGTGGTAGGCATCCAGCCCCCCTGGCTAAGGGTGGTAGTAGTGGTGGGCATCCTGCCCCCTGGCTAAGGGTGGTAGTAGTGGTAGGCATCCTGCCCCCTGGCTAAGGGTGGTAGTAGTGGTAGGCATCCTGCCACCCTGGCTAAGGGTGGTAGTAGTGGTAGGCATCCTGCCCCCCGTGGGTGAGGGTGGTAGTAGTGGTGGGCATCCTGCCCCCCTGGCTAAGGGTGGTAGTAGTGGTAGGCATCCAGCCCCCCTGGGTTGGGGTGGTAGTAGTGGTAGGCATCCTGCCCCCTGGCTAAGGGTGGTAGTAGTGGTAGGCATCCTGCCCCCTGGCTAAGGGTGGTAGTAGTGGTAGGCATCCTGCCACCCTGGCTAAGGGTGGTAGTAGTGGTAGGCATCCTGCCCCCTGGCTAAGGGTGGTAGTAGTGGTAGGCATCCTGCCCCCCTGGGTGAGGGTGGTAGTAGTTGTGGGCATCCTGCCCCCTGGCTAAGGGTGGTAGTAGTGGTAGGCATCCAGCCCCCCTGGGTTGGGGTGGTAGTAGTGGTAGGCATCCAGCCCCCCTGGCTAAGGGTGGTAGTAGTGGTAGGCATCCTGCCCCCCTGGGTGAGGGTGGTAGTAGTGGTAGGCATCCAGCCCCCCTGGCTAAGGGTGGTAGTAGTGGTAGGCATCCTGCCCCCCTGGGTGAGGGTGGTAGTAGTGGTAGGCATCCTGCCCCCCTGGGTGAGGGTGGTAGTAGTGGTAGGCATCCAGCCCCCCTGGGTGAGGGTGGTAGTAGTGGTGGGCATCCTGCCCCCTGGCTAAGGGTGGTAGTAGTGGTAGGCATCCAGCCCCCCTGGCTAAGGGTGGTAGTAGTGGTAGGCATCCAGCCGCCCCTGGGTTGGGGTGGTAGTAGTGGTAGGCATCCTGCCCCCTGGCTAAGGGTGGTAGTAGTGGTAGGCATCCTGCCACCCTGGCTAAGGGTGGTAGTAGTGGTAGGCATCCTGCCCCCCTGGGTGAGGGTGGTAGTAGTTGTGGGCATCCTGCCCCCTGGCTAAGGGTGGTAGTAGTGGTAGGCATCCTGCCACCCTGGCTAAGGGTGGTAGTAGTGGTAGGCATCCTGCCCCCCTGGGTGAGGGTGGTAGTAGTTGTGGGCATCCTGCCCCCCTGGCTAAGGGTGGTAGTAGTGGTAGGCATCCAGCCCCCCTGGGTGAGGGTGGTAGTAGTGGTAGGCATCCTGCCACCCCTGGGTGAGGGTGGTAGTAGTGGTAGGCATCCAGCCCCCCTGGGTGAGGGTGGTAGTAGTGGTGGGCATCCTGCCCCCCTGGCTAAGGGTGGTAGTAGTGGTAGGCATCCAGCCCCCTGGCTAAGGGTGGTAGTAGTGGTGGGCATCCTGCCCCCTGGCTAAGGGTGGTAGTAGTGGTAGGCATCCTGCCCCCTGGCTAAGGGTGGTAGTAGTGGTAGGCATCCTGCCACCCTGGCTAAGGGTGGTAGTAGTGGTAGGCATCCTGCCCCCCTGGGTGAGGGTGGTAGTAGTGGTAGGCATCCTGCCCCCCCTGGTTGAGGGTGGTTGGCATCCAGCCCCCTGGGTTGGGGTGGTGGCGCGCATTCAGGCCCCTGTGTGCATATGTGGCATTGGTGATGGGCATCCCGCCCCTATGGTGCTGCTGTTGCAAGTATATTCAGATTCCCAGTGTATGTGTGTGATGTGTCGTGTACGTGTTGTATGTGTTTTGTGGTTGGTGTCTGACTTACCTTCTGCGCCGTACGCGTCCGTGCCTGTTCCGGTAGTAGATGTAGAATATTGGTATGATCGGGACGAAGGGATTCATGGTTGGTTCGTGTCGTTCGTCCTTCTCGTTGCTTCGCGTCGTCCTCGTCGCTTGGCTTCGTCCTCGTCGCTTCGCTTCGTCCTCGTCGCTTCGCGTCGTCCTCGTCTGTGCTGTGTTCGTCTCGTAGCCGTGGATCGTGTTGTGGCGCGATTCGGAGCTTATGTGCGCCTCTCCCGGATGCTTTGACGTGCCGTGCGTAGCGACGGGTTCGGCGCGTACGGAAAGCGCATCGTACTTGTCCGGCCGGACGGGGCTGCATTTTCCCTTCCGTGCGACTCGATTCGGCGTTTCCGGATTCGCCTCGGTCGGAGAACAGGACCTGGTTTGGGTGAGTACGGCTCGGCCGGAATTTTTGCTGTTGTGCGCATCGTACTTGCTCGTTCGGTGTGCTGTACGGATCGGTCGGGAAACTGGCTTTCGCATGGCTTTTTTCCCGACCGAATGGTATTGGGTGCGCCTCCGACCGAGATCGGAATCGGCCCCACAGTCTTAATGCCTGTTTATTTGGCACTTGTGGTGTACAAGCAGTATGTGAATCTCAGATTTTGCGATATTGTGCCATTTAGATCAAGTGTTTAGAAGCCTGAAAGTGGACATACTGGAAGTGTGACCTGGTCAATTTCTTTAAATACCAGACAGACTCTAGATGCTTCGCTCTAAGCACACTGTAGTTTTGACAACTGATCTTGGAAACAGAGTTTTCCAACTAGCTTGACACTGAAAAGGAATACAACTATGTTTGGTCTAATGTGACTCAAACAAAGTAAAAGAAATGTTTATTAATTGAGAGCCATCAGGAAATGGCACTTGCCCAACTGTGCTGCAGAGCTGGACAGTTTTTGTGCTTTCCTCTCTAAATGTTTCCATACAGGAACAATGATATCAGAAAAGATGGATGTTCATCAGTTCTTCGGAACGTTTTGACTTTCTTTTAACATGCAAATAGTGAGCCTTTTGTGACCCTATTTTGTATGATTGTTCCACCACCTGATCTGCCTTTGCTACTGTATGTGCAATGGAATTTACTGAAAATATTTTTAATTGATTATGGGTTGCCAAAATAAATAAATTTTTTATTAATTGTTTGTGAGTGTTTTGGTATTCACGTAGACACATGTGGTGGCTGAAAAACATTATGAAGGCACCAGGAGCAGTGGTTGCTTGACCGTAACTTACATCATTCAAAAGGTAGATATGGGAGTTAAAGAAGAACACAGTACAAATTCATCATGTTTTTTCCATGCAATTATATAGTGTTATGCCTGCAGTTAATATATCTACATACAAACACTGACAGCCAAAAGTATGCTGATTTTGAGGCACAAAAACTATTAATAAGATGTTTGTGCAGCATTTCTCTGAATTTTGCTGCTACTGGCAAAGTAGCCATATGGATCACACAGCTCACCTGAAAGAAACATAAACTGTAGGGTCTAACCAAAGCCAGGAAGTATACAGCACTCTATTCCCTGATTGGAGAGAAAGATGGGAGAGCTGAGCACCCATATTTCTTTCAGAGAGACAGGAATCCCATTTACCCAAGTGTTTGGCCCACACATTACCAAGAAATAGTCCATCTTTGTGGTAGATGAACTGGCAGTTCTTCATGGTCAGTGAAGATAACTACTTTACACCCGGCTCCATATACAAAGATCTTTGACAATTATATTCTGAGTCCTACTGATGACTGACATTCGTACCCTCAACAGAGTTTCCCTTGGTGTAGCAGAGATCCAACAAACATGCTCACTACGCTTCACTTACAATACATATGACATACCATTGCTGCGTGCATGGAGTGTTTGTCTGCATCACTGTAAACCGCTACCGACTGCATGCCCATCTTCTTGGCTGTCCTCATCACTCGGCAGGCAATTTCCCCTCTGTTTGCGATGAGGACTTTTTCGATTTTGCTTCTTCCTGTTTTAAGAGTAGGTCATAAAAACATCTGTTTGAATAAAATGTGATTATTTTAAATTACTCCAGCTTCAGGTCAGTAACTCACTGACATAATCTAAACTTAAAATGTAAAGAGTCTTAACAACATATACTTTGGCTGAAAGGTTTACCAATGCAATTTGTATCAACATGAGACCAACACAAGATGAAATACATGAGTAAGTGTTCAGTACCTGTGGTCGATGTATAGCTCACTGATTTGTTTCCCCAAATACATTTCCTAAAATAGATAATTGAAAACATCACATATTTCTTAAAAATATGAACAGCAACCAAAATTATATCACATAGATTCGGGATTCAAAGCAGTGCACTAGCATTTGTGCTTTTAATTGGGAAAAACTTTTAAAAAGCAAATCACTCTACCACTAAACATTTTGTACGTTCATGAAGTTTTAATGTTTTTTTAGGTCTTAGCTATAGAAAGTTTCAGCTGCGTGTTGACCAGACCTATTGTTTCCAATATACATAAAGACGTATTTTGCTTACCTTAGCTCATGCCGGTATGCCTTTGTTGTCTATCTCAGTTGTCCCACCTGGTTTGATAGCTTTCTACCCCATTGCATTTGTCCCATACAGGAGCATTTAGGTCTCACAGTGTTCTAGTTGGTTAACTTGTATCCTTCCTCTGCTGATATTACTCCCATTAAGAGAGCTACTTTTTATTTTCCTTTAAGCACTCCATGAGAGTGCATGCGATTTCTTGCTCTCTCTCCCTGTGCTTTTCCCCCTTTCACTTATCGCTCTCTGTGTTGCTTCCCCCTCACACCTCTCCCCCAGATAGTCTTCGTTCTCCATGTTGCTTCTGCGCCTCACCTACACTTGCCCATTCTTCCTCCCTCCCCGGGCCAGAAAGCAACTGGTGCCTATATTATCATTACACAAGCCTCTTTGCCGTCAATCCAAGGAAAGGCAGCATTGTCTATTACGAGAAAGCGCGCCTCCTGGTGCTGCCTCGAACCAATGTTAACAAGAATACAATCAGTTGTATGTGCTGTTCATGTGAGCATTCAACAAGATGTGTACTGCAGGTGGCCTTATAGCAGCATATGGTCAGGGACAGCAGTGGTCTTAGCTCAATACTGTTTAGGATGACGCACTACAAAAAGTAAATATGGGTTTGAATTAAAGAACAGTTTCGCATGGGGCATTGGCAGCATACTTTATTAGGAATATTAAGAGATGGGAACCACGAACTGTGGAGGATTACACCCTTTGTTAAGCAATTGACATTTTGGTATAGCCGGGGCCTACCTCAAAGGACCAGCCAAGTTTTTTAATAGAGACAGTTGGATGCAGTGTACAGCATGTCATCTGATCAGCATTTCCATGGCCCGTTCCTATCATTTGTTTGGTGTGGGGTCTGGAGGGGACAGCAGTACAGAATCTAGGCCTTAACAGGTAGGAGAGATGGGAACATGTAATGGTGAAGGCCCGAAAAAGCACAAAGCATAGTGGCTTTTTTTTTTTTACATGTTTACATCACACATTTACATTTTGAGGAACATTAGAGTGACTTTCCCAAAGTCACATGATTGGGTGGTTAAGCTTGCTCTGTCTCCTGGACAAACTGAAATACCTGCCCGATTGCCTTATCAAATAGAAGCCCAGCAAACTGAGGCATGCAATTTGATGCAGAGTTATTTGCATTATTTTTTTGCGCATCCTACTTACTTTTTATACATTTTGATTTACTGTTTACAGTAAACTGAGAATTGCCGCCATGGGTCATGATGCATTCACATGCACATGTTCACTTGTATAGATGCACCATAGCCCAGGGTGTGCCCCCAAAGACTGTTGGGATGCCCGGGATGTCGACGGGGGCAGCGCGACGCAACCTGAGCCCACGGGATTGGCTGCTATCGAATCCTCCAGCGCAAAGGTGCAGGCAAAAAAAGACGCGGTCTCCCAGGATGTGGGACTGTTGAGGGCGGATCTCCGCACGGTTGCAGAGCGGTCACTGGCCACGGAGCAAACGGTTGGTAAGTTGCGGGAGGAGTTCTCGGCCCTGAAGGTGACATTTACTGAGCTTTCACAAAAAAACGATATCCTTGGAGCGCCGTGCAGGAGGATGCAGGAAGAAAGATCCCCTAGATGTAACCTGCGCTTTGTTGGTTTCCCGAGAGGCCGAGGGAAGCGATCCGGAACTCTTCCTAGAAAAATGGATCAAGGAGGCGCAGCCCACAGCTGAGCTTTCCTCCGTCTTCCTCATAGAGCGTGCACACCGGGCGCTCGCTGCGCCTCCGCGGGCTCCGCCCAGGACCCTCATCGCCAGGATCCTCAACTATAGAGACAGGGACAGTATCCTTAGGCGGGCGCCGCAGGAGGGGGATCCGTCTGTTCGAAAACCAGAAAATTAGCATTTTCCCGGATTACACCCGCATGGTTCAGCAGCAGAGGGCATCTTTCCTCTGAGTCAAGCGAAAACTGCGAGCTATGAGCCTTCAGTACATGCTTCTCTACCCAGCAAAGTTGAAAGTTCTTCATGCTGATCGCACACACTTTTTTACAACACCGGAGGAGTTATGGGACTGGTTGGAGATCCATGGTGAAAGAAGGGTGCTGCAAGGGGGGTCGAGTAGTGGCGAGATCCTCGGTGAACCCTCAGGGTGGAACTGGCAGAAACCGCCCTGGAAAATCCAGAAAAAGCTCCAGGTCAACACAAAGGGCGGTGGTGCAGCGGGATGGGTCTTTGGAACTGGAGAGGAGCTGACTCGGGGCGAGGTAGGGGATCCCCAGGATAGACCTGGAAACACAACGGGCTGAACAAGATGCTGCCAGAGCTCTGGTCGAGGTGGTGACGGCCAAAGGTTCGGACACAAGCATGGGCGAGGTCGTTGAAGACACTCCGCAGCAAACGGATCCTGCATGAACGTTTGAACAGTGGACATAGTGGAGAACAGAGTAACCCAGATACGGGTATTGCTGAAACGCACTTGGTGCCTTCATCCCCTCTGGGGTGCGTGGGTTTGGAATATGTGGGGTTCGCTTTCTCCCCCTACTTTCTCCTCTCCTCATACATGTGGGGGGACTTCGGATGGTCAATGTAAATGGTGCGGGTGGGCACCGTCTCTTGCCCCCTCTCTGTGTTCTCTCTTTCCTCTTATTCTCCTCTCTCCTTACTTCTGTATTCTTATTAGTCTCTTAATTCCTCAGCTTTCGTTCTATCCCCTTCTCTAGGGGGAGATATTGTTTGACTGGGGACGTAAAATATCGGGGTGATTGATTAGGAGTGATTAAGGTGTGCATGGGAGTGATTGTAGATTGGGCTAGGGTGGCTCGGCTGACGGACAACCCTTTTGTCCTGATAGTGGTGATAACAGAAGTGTCCGTGGGTATTGGTTGTGCTGATGTGAGTGGCATGAGGCCTGAATGGAGTGTGTGTTTTTGTTATTTTTGCATTTGTTATTGTACAGATGGAACTTGGGTTGTTGTTCTTAAAGTGTATAATTAGGGTGGGGGGTGATGTTTGGGGATCATATGGGGATGCACGTTGGTTCAAAACAGTGTCTACCCGGGGAGTTGAAGGTTTTTAATGTTCAAGTTATGGGGGTGTTTGGCAGCGACAGGCGGCGGGATGGTAGCAAACAGGTTGAGGCTGGTGATTATTGTTGGTCATGGGGCACTATAAAATCATAACATGGAATGTGAGAGGGCTAAACTCTTTTGTAAAGCGCTATCGAGTGCAGACATATTTACGGCGGCAGGGCACACAGGTGGCTATGCTACAGTAGACTCACCTACTAGACACTGAAATACAGAAACTCCATAAAAAATGGAGGGGACAATTGTTCGCATCCACGTTCTCTTCCTATGCCCGGGGGGTAGCTATCTGGATAGCCCCGCAGGTCCCATTTAAGCTCTGCAGCTATGAAGCTGATGTAGTGGGTAGATACGCAATAGTGCGTGGCGATATGGATGGTATGGAGGTGTGTCTGGTGAATGTTTATGCCCCCAACCTGGATTACGCAGATTTCTTTGGTGATCTAGAGCCTCGGTTACTACCATACCTTGGGATACCAGTGGTGTAGGCGGGTGACTTCAATTGTGTGCTAGATGGTACCCTGGACAGGCACCCCCAAAACACCACACCAAGCTGAATATGTCAGCAGCCCTGAGAGGGGTGATGGACAGGCTCCAGTGTGTGGACATATGACTGAAAAGCACCCTGAAGAACGGCAATACATAGGTTATACACACGGCCCGCGAGCTCTACAGTAGGCTCGACAGGTTTTTGCTCTCCCATGAGTTGTGTGGTAGTGTGGGTGGGGCAATGGTACTGGGCCACTTTCTGTCAGACCATGCCCCAGTGCTGTTAGAATGGGGACCTGAGAGGATTAGGGCCGAGAGTCCCAATATGGCGATTGCAATCACATGCGCTCAAAGATCAAGTATTCAGAGAAGAACTTGGAAAAACCATACTAGATTACTTTGATGAGAACTGGCCGACTACCAGAACCAGAAGTAATGAGTGGGATAAGTTCAAAGTGGTCACTAGGGGGGACTGCCTGTCCAGAGTGGGGGGCACCAGAAATTGATTAGAGGTGGAACGGAGTGGGGCGGAAGACGCATTGGCTAGGTTACAACGGAGGGGCGCGTGATGGATCTGTAGGAAGGTGGAATCTGACTATAATGGTTGCCCCCCACTTTTTTTATGGTGTTTTGCTGGTTTATGACTTAGTTGGACTGGGATCCTGCTATTCAGGGCCCCAGTCTATCTGCTTTCTCTGTAAAGGTTTCCATGTGCCTTAGGCACATCTCTGATTGGAATCTGGAGTGCCCTTATAAGTCCCTAGTATATGGTATACTATGTACCAAGGGCATAGGTACCTCAGATGGCCTGCCAGGGGCTGCAGCATGTATTATGCCACCCCTGGAAGGCCATCCAAACTGACACCACAGGTCTGCTACTGCAGCCTGGGTAAGGTGGTGCATGCACCCCTTACTGTGATATAGGTTACCTATATCACTAAATGCATACACACATATAAACCTATAAGTCACTCCTAAGGCAGGCCTTATCAATCCTAAAGGCAGAGTGCATGGTTCCTATGTGAGAGGGTGCCCCTGCATGAGCAGGGCCCCTCTGCAGCGTTCGGAGACCATCTCTGATGCTGTTTGTAGTGCAGCCTGACCATATACTACTTAAGCGCATTATATCCTCGCGGTAAAATGCTAACTTTGGAATGGCTGCACCTAAACATGTCGTGTTTGGTGTCAAACATCTTGGAATACTACCCCCCCCGCCAATCCTGGCGGCGGGGGTAGCATTCCACCCTTCTAGAGGGAAAGACATGTTAACTCGGACTAGTCCGGTAACTTCTTTCCAGAGCCCTGGCATCACAAAATGGATGCTGCTGCCACAGACCACGAGTCTGGCCTCCTGCTGCTGGACGAAACTCCGGCAGGGGAGGCCTGGACAATAGGTTTCCTGTCCCAGGGAGGTGTGACCACCTCCCCAGACAGGATAATGTGTATGGGGGCTGGGCGGGAGCACTTTCGGGTGCTTTGAAGTCCTGCACTGGGGGCACATTTGGTGTCCCTGTGGCATACCCCAGTTCAAACCGGATCAGGGGCTTGCAGCCCCTGCTTTGGCGCGAACTGGACAAAGGGAAAGGGTGTAGCCACCCTCTGCCCTGACCCACCCATAGAGTAGGGCCACAGAGTAGTCCAACCCCTATCTTTAGTATAAAGATAGGAACCCAGTCCTTAGGACTTTAGATTATCCCTGGACGAAACTCTGAAACTGAATCCTGGACCTTCGACGCTCTACTCACGATTAGAGGACAGAAGAATCTCCCTTGGGGTCAAGGAGTGACTCCCCTGCTTGGCAGGCACCAAAGAAGCATCTGTCCGGTTCGCATTTCTGAAGCTCCCATCGGACGCCGAAGTCATCGCATCACCAGAGGTGGATTCTCAGACTTCCCCGAGGCTACCCTGAGTCCCCAGCAAAGCTGAGGCCCGTGGCTATCGTGGGTGACTTGGAGACACGTGACCCCTGGACACCGAGCACAGTTGCAAGTGCATCCTCTTCTGGGTCTCCCAAGAAGTCGTGCTTTGGGCTCCGAGTAGCCCTAGCCTCCAGCACCACCTGCACCGAAGATCACTGGCGCCACTCCACGAGTGTCCTGTATGCCAGATCCACGTGCGGCGTCACGAGGCTCCTTCGCGGTCGCTAGCCCGTTGGCTAGTAGCCCTTAACGAAGGCCAATCCTTTTCTAACCTGGCTTCCTGGTTGCTCCAGGCCTGCCCTCACTTACCCTCGCTGGGTGAGTACCACAGACCTTGCTGGTCTGCACCATCGACGATCTACATCTTCACCGAGACTTGCGTTGCCAAGGCTTGTTGGGTCCAATCCGGTCGACGACACCTCAGCACTCGACAGACATCGTGTACCAGCCCGAATCCTGCTCCTGGTCGCCGACAACGCCTCCTGGACCTCGTGGCTGAAGAGTCAAGACGACCGTCCAACGCACCTGAAGCACTCGACATCGGTGGGCACCTGTCCATCGCCTTCCTGGTCACTGGCTAGTGACCCAGACTCTGTCCCCTCTGCTTTCAGGTTCTTCAGAACTCCGATCCACTCTTGGATCCACTCGGACACTTTTCTCTTGGTCGCCAGCAGCACTTTGCAGCAGATCGCCATTCGAATCGACGACGAAACCCGACCCCGAAAGGCACCTATGCACCCGGCTTCCCTGGGTGAGGTAACACGAGTACTCCGGTGCTCCCGTGGGTAGAGACTCTTCAAAGTCCTAGATCTCAAAGGGTTTTGTCCAAGTCCTCTTTTAAGTGTCCCTTTTCTCTAATTTCCCGATCACGACTTTCTCCATAGAAGTCAACGGCGTATCCGCGGTTGTGTATTTACACTGCACGCGTCTCCCGTGGGTCCCCTGTGTCACTACCTTGGGTGGTTCCTTGTGGTCCAAGCACTTCTAGAGGCTCTAGGCCTAGTTCAGTCGTGGTTCGCATACCACTTTATTGGTATATGGTTTGGTACGCCTCCTAGGGCCCAAACGTGTATTTGTGCTATTACTGTGTTTAAATAACTTCTAACTTATGTACTTCGAACTCTAGCCTCATAAAGAGACTAGAGGGGTGTGTTTAGCAATAAATACATATATTTTGAATATATACCTGGTGTGGTGCTCTTTCATTTGATCACTCAAGAGATTATAGACTGGTAAAACAAGCTGCTTTACATTCCTTCAAGACTTAGCCTGAAGGCTGCTCTCCATAGCTACCACTAGGATAGCTTTCAATAAGGTTGTCTTTAACCTATCTCCAATAAGGGGTTGTTTGGACTGGTGCAAGGTGCCCACTATAATTAGTGGACAGCATATACCAGGCCAACTTCTCACAGGATCAACCTTCAGATGACCTCTTAACAGGCACAGCGCGTGGTGGGGGAGACCTGGGATAGACTGGATTGCTTGACTCGTAGGGAATACCGGCAGTTACTGCATAGAGAAGGGGACCGGTCTGGTAGGCTGCTCGAGTGGTTATTAAAGCGTGAATGCCCACCCCGATGATTCATACAATGCATCGACCCGAGGTGAGGGGGGAATCAGCGAATACACAGGTCGGTGTCAATGCAGTTTTATTCGCTCACCTGGCTGACACATACTACGGGATCACAAGTGACGAGAGCTCAGACGGGGGTGACTTCCTTCGAGGGGTTCCACTGTCGCGTCTTTCGGATGAACAGCGGGAGGAATTGGAGGCGGCACTCCAGCTGGAGGACCTCCAGGAAGCTCTGCGGGGGAAGGCCAGGTGTAAGGTGCCGGGTCCAGACGGTCTACCCGTTGAATTTTATCAGGCGTATGCCGATGTAATTCTTCCACGTCTGTTGGATACGCTGCAAGAGGCAAGCAGGCTGGAATTCTTCCCCACTCCATGAGTGAGGCGCAGATTGTCATGCTCCCGAAGCCTGACAGGGACCCAAAGAACCCAGCTGCATATAGGCCGTTGTCCATGCTGGGAGTGGATGCCAAATTACTGGCCAAAGCTCTGGCTCTAAGACTTTGGAGAGTTGTGAACTTGTTGGTGCACGAGGACCAATGCGGGTTCATGCCAGGGAGAGGAACCCATATGAACCTACGTAGATTATCTCATGTTCTGCACTCGGTAGCAGACACGGACCTCAGGGCGGCAGTAGTCGCCCTGGATATTGAAAAAGCCTTTGATACTCTCCGGTGGGACTACCTCTGGGAAGTACTGTGGAGCATGGGGTTTGGAAGTGAGTACATAGCCTGGGTCGAACTGCTATACCACAAACCGGTGGCAGAGTGCAGACTGGGAGGCATGTGTCGGCCGTAATAGAGATGGGGGGGGGCACTAGGCAGGGGTGCCCATTATCCCCACTACTATTTGCTCTGGCCATGGAGCCTTTGGCGGTTCGATTGCGCAGGGAAATGGAACCATGGGGTAAAGAGGTAGACGGTCGTACACATGTGGTCTCCATATATGCAGACGATGCTCTCCTATATGTGTGCGAGCCCGGGGGGGCGATCCCAGCGGCTCGAGAAATAATGAACTTGTTTGGGGCTTTTTCCGGTCTCCGCATCAAT
Source organism: Calotriton arnoldi (assembly GCA_963921515.1). Classification (NCBI taxonomy): domain Eukaryota; kingdom Metazoa; phylum Chordata; class Amphibia; order Caudata; family Salamandridae; genus Calotriton; species Calotriton arnoldi. The sequence continues at coordinate 28,993 of CAWUFW010026537.1, forward strand.
TGCCAGAAAACAATATTGTTCCCGCTTGCTGCATTGGTGCGGGGGGCAGCTCACGATCTCCCTGTAGTAGGCATGGATTGGAAGTGCGATTGCTTCCGGTATCTCGGAATGCAGATTGCTCATCAGCCGGAGTCCCAATATAAATTGAACATGGGGAGGGTCCTCGATGGGCTGCGGGCATCAGTGACGTTTTGGAACAGGTTACCACTGTCGGTTATGGGGAGAGGGGCGGTATCAAAGATGGTACTTTTGCCTCGCTGCCTATACGTACTTCAGAACTCCTTTTGCAAACTCCCTAAGTCTACGTTCGACACACTGAACGGTCTTTTGACTTCCCTGGTCTGGGCTGGAAAGCGGAGCAAAGCCAAACTGGAAACAATTAAACTAGACATGGACGGGGGGCCTAGGGTTACCGGACCTAAGGCTCTACTACATGGCTGGCCTGCTTCAATATGCCGCACAATGGTGCATGGGGGAGCGTACGACTGAGACGGGAGCAAGCAGTGACCCTGGTGGTCCGAAAGGCCTCATATGCTAGTGCACTACCTCTACGTGGCTGAAGGGTTTCCAGAATATTCAGGAGGTCATGGATATCTCGAAGTGGTACGAGGGGGGTTGAGAGACCGCGGGAGATCCATACCAGAACGGTACGTTCATGACCTTTCAGGAAGCTCAGGGCTGGTTTCAGGTGCTGCCGGGGCAATTTTTACAGTATGCCAAAATGTCACGCACTGTGCCAGAGATGTGGACAACATTTCCTGATGAACCCAAAGAGTCCTGTACATTGGTAACATTGCTAGACCCAGGCTCTAGTTGAGGGCTTATCTGACGCATATATAAGACATTAAAGGAGGACCGGGGATCGAACCTCGACATGATCAGGGCAAGATGGGACGACGACCTGCCCGTCCCACTGACGGACGGCGAGTAGAGGAGAGCTTTGGCGCAGGTAGCAGAGGCTACAAGTAATACACGGTTCATGCTAATACAGTTTTATTACCTACACCGGACATACCTGACCCCACAGCGACGAGCGCGGTTCACCCCGCGGCGGTCTTCTGCGTGTCCAAGATGTGGCATGGACCCCGCCACGTTTCTGCATATGACTTGGTATTGTCCGCGCCTACAACGGTTTTGGAACCAGGTGGTGCTGTCCCTTAGTACAGCAACGGCAGTGCAAATTGACGTCTCTATAAAATGCTGTATCGTGGGCGTGCTCCCGACACCCAAGAAAGGGACTAGGATGCGCTATAAGTCTGCGTTATTAGGACTGGTCCTGGCGAAACGGCGGATAGCGATCCACTGGATACACCCAGCACGCCCAGATGGGAAAAATGGAGGGATGATTTGCGGGAGTAGGGGGTAGCTGAGGAATGCCGCCTCAGAGCAGTACGGTCTGATGAGAATGCGGAGAGTGATCTCTTGGAATGGGGACAAATGTTGACTGAAGTGTCCATGGCAATGAATGAGAGTGAGAGCACGAATAGTTCACCAAGCGTTGGGCCCACTTTATCACCAGCTAATGCACCGCCACCACGCATGCCCTCTCGCAACATGAACCATAAACAAGTCACGAGAGCACCGCCAGATTTTCTATACTAGAGGTACTGCGCCGCCTGCCTGTCGCTGCCAAGGGGGTGGGGGTGGATAGGGATGAATCTAGATTTCCTATTTTGGATATAGTGTTATTATATTGTGGTTTTAGGGCGCAGACCCTACTGTTAACAAAAAATGTACTGCTGCTCAAAATGAGAGTAACTCGGCTCACGGGCAGTGAGATCGAGCGAAATAGATAGATCATGTTCGAGGTCTTGGAGGTACGATGACCATACATGTTGAAAATGTACATGTATGTCCTTGTTATGGATAAGCTGGAAGCAGTGATTAATAAAAACGTTTAAAAAAAAAAAAACACAGATGCATCACAACGAACTGCAACCATCCCCGAATGACTTTTCTCTAGGAAACACATTGCGATATTGCCAGCCATGCATGCATGAGTTGTCATGTATGTGTTTACAGGAGTTCTGCAAAAGCATTGACATCGCCAATAGCTCTGGATTTTAAAATCAGAGCCCTATTGGCATAGCAAAAACAGTATAAATAGATGTGCTGCACTTCAAGATTCTCATTGCCTCCTGGTATCTCCAAAAGGCATGATACTTGCAGTGGGTGTATCCATTTCCTCTAGGCTTTGCACATGCTGGAAAGAAAAATAGCACATGGTGTGTAGTTTCATTTGCAGCTAGTGAACACAAAGTGCACACAGGTGAACAAGCAGCATTCCTGTTGGAGCTCCATAGTGCAGTGAATGGCTCTAGTTCCAATGTGTCTTGGCAAAATGTTTAATATAAAGTTTTTGCTAATTGCTGGAGTGGGAGGTCAAGAAAAGATTCGTAAGAGGGACGATCCTTAGTAGACAGGAATTGATCTGTCAGTCTACCAAGAGAGGAACTAAGAAAAAGACTGGTGTAGATGTACTTCTAGTAACAATTGTTTAGCTGCAGCTTGAAAGTACCCGCCAGCGAAGCAGGCTCTGATCCGAAGGATCCAAGGTCCAGTTTTTCAAACCATTGGTGGGCATGTTTGAACCACAGGAAGGTGAGGGCTTTGTCGAGGGCTAACAGTTCCTCGACTGCCATCTGGAATGGCCTCAACTCTTCCGTGGTCCAAACCCTAACTCAATAAAGGAGGGGCCATAGTCTAGCTACTTCTCCCACTCTTTTTAAGATGGCATCATAAAACATTAGTATTAGGGGAGTGCTCGATGGAAGGTGGAGTAGTGAGCGCACAAACTTATTTTCGCTTATGGTAAGAGCATCTAGATTAGCGCATCCCCAAATTTCTGCCCCGTAAAAGGCAGCCGGTTGGGCCTTTAGTTTATAGAGTTCAAGTGCTTGGAGTAAGGCTCTCGAAGCTGTTCCCTGGAACTTCCTGTAAATTGCAGAGGCTTGGTGTTGGGTCACAACCCTTCTCTTCTCTATGTGTGGAGACCATGACAATTTGCTATCAAGCATTACACCCAGGTACTAGAGACTCAACCACGTTTTTCATTTGCCAGAGAGATGGCTTGCTTAAATGTTGTATGCCGCCTGACAGTCATAAATTTTGTTTTCGAGATATTCCTCTCGAGGCCCTTAGATAGACAAAAAGCTTTAAAATTAATCAAGAGCTGCTGAAGGCCCATCGGGGTCTGGGAAAATAAAAGGGTGTTGTCTGCAAATAAAAGTGCGGGCACCCTGGCCCCGTCCAATTTGGGTGCGTCTATATTCCCTTGTGAAAGAGCTTCTACTATGTTGTGAATGTATAGGGAGAAGAGGGTAGGGGCCAGGACGCATCTTTGCTTCACTCCCCCGGCAATCGGAATTCTATGGGTTAATTGCCCTCCAGTTCCCCAGCAGACTTGGGCATAATTGCTCAGGTGGAGTCTAGTAATCTGGGTAAAGAGGACATCCGGAACCCCGAGTTCCTTTAAGGATGCCCAAAGCAGCCCCCTGGGGACCAAGTCAAAGGCTGTTCTGAGGTCAACAAATGCGATATCTATGTGTCCCTCTCTGAGTCTAGTATACTTCCAGAGAATAATCAGCAGCCTTAAAACTTAATCGATAGTACTAACTTTTGGCCTAAACCCCTTTGGTATGGGGACAAGATCTCTAGGCCCTCAAGCCAGTCATTAAGTTTGCTTAATACCGGTCTAGTTTAGACTTTCTGAAGGGCATCTAGGAGGCTACTTGTACAATAATTAGCAGGGTTTCCCCGATCCCC
>CAWUFW010026538.1:0-32754 GCA_963921515.1 Calotriton arnoldi
GGTATTGGAGGAGGCATAAAGAGTGACAATGAGACGCATGGACTGCATCAGTAGTGCCAGGGATTGTAGCAGTGCATGTGTGAGCCTGGTCATTAAGAAGAGTACATGGGTAGTGACTGATGATTACAGTAATTGCAAGGAGAGTGCATGGTGAATTTATAAGTGCTTGTGTTTTGATATATGGTGATTAGAGTGGGCGACATGGAACTGGCTGGGTGATTGAGGAAGTGCATGGTAGTGCCAAGAGATGGCTGACTGCACCAGAAAATGTAATTGTGGCAGGCCGGTGTGGTGCTCTGGTCATTGCATACACATGGGAATGACCTGATGATTAGGAGTACCAAAAGGGAGAAGAGTGCACAGAATTTTGCGGGTGCCGGGGTTTGGCTGAGTGATTGATAAGGCTATGGAACAATGGATTGAGGAAGTGCATGGCATTGATGTTAAGAGATGGCTGGATCAATTGCAGTGCTCAGGGATGGTAGCAGGCATGTGTTAGTGCCTGGGCCATTGCATATGTGCCATGGGTAATTGACATGATTAGAGTACTGTGGCAGAGCACAGGGAATTTATGCTTAAGTCAGCGTGGAACCACTGATTAAGTACATGTTGGCTGGGTACTGGAGAGCATGTGGGAGTGACATGATGGCTGGACCACCAGTAGTGCCTAGGGGATTGTAGCAGTGCATGTGTTAGTGCCTGGCCAACAGCATGAGTACAAGGGTAGTGACTAGATGATTACAGCACTGTAAGGAAAGTGCATGAATTTATAAGTGCTTGTGTTTTGGCCAGTGATTAGATAAGTACATGGTGCTCGCTCGGGTGACTCGAGGAGTGCACATGTAGTGACAGGGCGATGGCTGTACTGCACTGCGTAGTGCCCAGACTATGGTAGCAGTGCATGTGTTAGTGCCTGGGCCAATGTGTATGTCAGTGCATGGGTACTGACTCTGGATGATTAGAGCACTGCAAGGAGAGTGCAAGGGTGAATCGATGGGCGCTTGGCTCGGGCATGGAGGATTGGATAAGTCCATGGTGCCTGGCTGGGTGATTGGAGGAGTGCACGAGGCAGTGACAAGGCGATGGCTGGGCTGCATCAGTGGAGATGCCTCAGGGGATTGTAGCAGTGTGTGAGCTAGTGCCTGGGTCATTGCATGAGTACATGGGTAGTGACTGAATGATTAGAGTACTGTAAGGAGAGTGCATGGTGAATTTATAAGTGCTTGGGTTTTGGCGGAGTGATTGGATAAGGACATGGGGCTGGCTGAGTGATTGGAGGAGTGCATAGTAGTGACAGGAGATTACTGGACTGCATAGGTAGTGCTTAGGGGATTGTAGCAGTGCATGAGTTAGTGCCTAGGTCATTGCATGAGTACATGGGTAGTGACTGAATGATTAGAGTACTGTAAGGAGAGTGCATGGTGAATTTATAAGTGCTTGGGTTTTGGCGGAGTGATTGGATAAGGACATGGGGCTGGCTGGGTGATTGGAGGAGTGCATAGTAGTGACAGGGAGATTACTGGACTGCATAGGTAGTGCTTAGGGGATTGTAGCAGTGCATGAGTTAGTGCCTGGGTCATTGCATGAGTACATGGGGAATGACAGGATGATTAGAGTACTGCAAAGAGAGTGCATGGTGAAATTATAAGTGCTTGGGTTTTGGCGGAGTGATTGGATAAGGACATGGGGCTGGCTGGGTGATTGGAGGAGTGCATAGGTAGTGACAAGGAGATTACTGGACTGCATAGGTAGTGCTCTAGGGATTGTAGCACTGCATGAGTTAGTGCCTGGGTCATTTCATGAGTACATGGGTAGTGACTGGATGATTAGAGTACTGCAAAGAGAGTGCATAGTGAATTTATAAGTGCTTGGGTTTTGGCGGAGTGATTGGATAAGTACATGGTGCTGGCTGGGTGATTACAGCAGTGCATGGGTAGTGACAGGGTGATTGTTGGACTGCATGGGTACTACCTGGGCAATTGAAGGAGTGAATCAGTAGTGTGTAGGTGGTTAGAGGACTGCATGGGTAGTGCTCAGGGGATTGTAGCAGTGCATGTGTTAGTGCCTGGGTTATTGCATGAGTACATGGGTAGTGACTGGATGATTAGAGTACTGCAAGTAGAGTGCATGGTGAATTTATAAGTGCTTGTGTTTTGGCGGAGTGATTGGATAAGGACATGGGGCTGGCTGGGTGATTGGAGGAGTGCATAGGTAGTGACAGGGAGATTACTGGACTGCATAGGTAGTGCTCAGGGGATTGTAGCAGTGCATGTGTTAGTGCCTGGGTCATTGCATGAGTATATGGGTAGTGACTGGATGATTAGAGTACTGTAAGGAGAGTGCATGGTGAATTTATAAGTGCTTGTGTTTTGGCGGAGTTATTGGATAAGGACATGGGGCTGGCTGGGTGATTGGAGGAGTGCATAGGTAGTGACAGGCAGGTTACTGGACTGCATAGGTAGTGCTCAGGGGATTGTAGCAGTGCATGTGTTAGTGCCTGGGTCATTGCATGAGTACATGCGTAGTGACTGGATGATTAGAGTGCTGCAAGGAGAGGCATGGTGAATTTATAAGTGCTTAGGTTTTGGCGGAGTGATTGCATAAGTACATGGTGCTGGCTGGGTGATTGGAATAGTGCACAGGGAGTGACAGGGGGATTGCTGGACTGCATGGGTAGTGCTCAGTGGATTGTAGCAGTGCATGTGTTAGTGCCTGGGTCATTGCATGAGTACATGGGTAGTGACTGGATGATTAGAGTGCTGCAAAGAGAGGCATGGTGAATTTATAAGTGCTTGGGTTTTGGCGCAGTGATTGGATAAGTACATGGTGCTGGGTGGGTGATTGGAAGAGTGCACAGGGAGTGACAAGGAGATTGTTCATTGCATAGGTAGTGCTCTAGGGATTGTAGCACTGCATGAGTTAGTGCCTGGGTCATTGCATGAGTACATGGGTAGTGACTGGATGATTAGAGTACTGCAAAGAGAGTGCAAAGTGAATTTATAAGTGCTTGGGTTTTGGCGGAATGATTGGATAAGTACATGGTGCTGGCTGGGTGATTACAGCAGTGCATGGGTAGTGACAGGGTGATTGTTGGACTGCATGGGTACTACCTGGGCAATTGAAGGAGTGAATCAGTAGTGTGTAGGTGGTTAGAGGACTGCATGGGTAGTGCTCAGGGGATTGTAGCAGTGCATGTGTTAGTGCTTGGGTTATTGCATGAGTACATGGGTAGTGACTGGATGATTAGAGTACTGCAAGTAGAGTGCATGGTGAATTTATAAGTGCTTGTGTTTTGGCGGAGTGATTGGATAAGGACATGGGGCTGGCTGGGTGATTGGAGGAGTGCATAGGTAGTGACAGGGAGATTACTGGACTGCATAGGTAGTGCTCAGGGGATTGTAGCAGTGCATGTGTTAGTGCCTGGGTCATTGCATGAGTACATGGGTAGTGACTGGATGATTAGAGTGCTGCAAGGAGAGGCATGGTGAATTTATAAGTGCTTGGGTTTTGGCGGAGTGATTGGATAAGTACATGGTGCTGGCTGGGTCATTGGAAGAGTGCACAGGGAGTGACAGTGGGATTGCTGGACTGCATGGGTAGTGCTCTGGGGATTGTAGCACTGCATGAGTTAGTGCCTGGGTCATTGCATGAGTACATGGGTAGTGACTGGATGATTAGAGTACTGCAAAGAGAGTGCATGGTGAATTTATCGGTGCTTGGGTATTGGCGCAGTGATTGGATAAGTACATGATGCTGGCTGGGTGATTACAGCAGTGCATGGGCAGTGACAGGGGGGTTGCTGGACTGCATAGGTACTACCTGGGTAATTAAAGGAGTGAATCAGTACTGTGTAGGTTGTTAGAGGTCTGCATGGGTAGTGCACAGGGGATTGTAGCAGTGCATGTGTTATTGCCTGGGTTAATGCATGAGTACATGGGTAGTGCCTGGATGATTAGAGTACTGCAAGGAGACTGCATGGTGAATTTATAAGTGCTTGGGTTTCGGCGGACTGATTGGATAAGGACATGGGGCTGGCTGGCTAATTGGAGGAGTGCATAGGTAGTGACAGGGAGATTCCTGGACTGCATAAATAGTGGTCAGGGGATTGTACCAGTGCATGTGTTAGTGCATGGGTCATTGCATGAGTACATGGGTAGTGACTGGATGATTAGAGTGCTGCAAGGAGAGTGCATGGTGAATTTATAAGTGCTTGGGTTTTGGCGGAGTGATTAGATAAGTACATGGTGCTGGCTGGGTGATTGGAAGAGTGCACAGGGAGTGACAGGGGGATTGCTGGAGTGCATAGATAGTCCTCTGGGGATTGTAGCACTGCATGAGTTAGTGCCTGGATCATTGCATGAGTACATGGGTAGTGACTGGATGATTAGAGTACTGTAAGGAGAGTGCATGGTGAATTTATAAGTGCTTGGGTTTTGGCGGAGTGATTGGATAAGGACATGGGGCTGGCTGGGTGATTGGAGGAGTGCATAGGTAGTGACAGGGAGATTACTGGACTGCATAGATAGTGCTCAGGGGATTGTAACAGTGCATGAGTTAGTGCCTGGGTCATTGCATGAGTACATGGGTAGTGACTGGATGATTAGAGTACTGCAAAGAGAGTGCATGGTGAATTTATAAGTGCTTGGGTTTTGGCGCAGTGATTGGATAAGTATATGGTGCTGGCTGGGTGATTGGAAGAGTGCACAGGGAGTGACAGGGGGATTGCTGGAGTGCATAGATAGTCCTCTGGGGATTGTAGCACTGCATGAGTTAGTGCCTGGATCATTGCATGAGTACATGGGTAGTGACTGGATGATTAGAATACTGTAAGGAGAGTGCATGGTGAATTTATAAGTGCTTGGGTTTTGGCAGAGTGATTGGATAAGGACATGAGGCTGGCTGGGTGATTGGAGGAGTGCATAGGTAGTGACAGGGAGATTACTGGACTGCATAGGTAGTGCTCAGGGGATTGTAGCAGTGCATGAGTTAGTGCCTGGGTCATTGCATGAGTACATGGGTAGTGACTGGATGATTAGAGTACTGCAAAGAGAGTGCATGGTGAATTTATAAGTGCTTGGGTATTGGCGCAGTGATTGGATAAGTATATGGTGCTGGCTGGGTGATTGGAAGAGTGCACAGGGAGTGACAGGGAGATTGCTGGAGTGCATAGGTAGTGCTCTGGGGATTGTAGCACTGCATGAGTTAGTGCCTGAGTCATTGCATGAGTACATGGGTAGTGACTGGATGATTAGAGTACTGTAAGGAGAGTGCATGGTGAATTTATAAGTGCTTGGGTTTTGGCGGAGTGATTGGATAAGGACAGGGGGCTGGCTGGGTGATTGGAGGAGTGCATAGGTAGTGACAGGGAGATTGCTGGACTGCATAGGTATTGCTCAGGGGATTGTAGCAGTGCATGAGTTAGTGCCTGGGTCAATGCATGAGTGCATGGGTAGTGCTTGGATACTAACTGGGTCATTGCAGAATATGGAATCAGTCAATCATTACTCATGTAGTTTTAAAATCACATATTCACTACCTTTGCACTCCTGTAATCGGTCAGGTACCTCTCAATAGTTCACTAAGCATATATACAACTGTATAAATAGAATCTGAACACATAGATGAGTCATTACATACTATCTAGTTAAGTAGATAGGTACAACATGCCTGCAAGGGTAATATGTGGTGGTTTAGTTTTGAGCTACATCTTGAACATTCAATCTACAAATATGCGACATCATTAAACTATACCTCTCAACAGACTTAAGAAAGAAGGGTAAAACAAGGGCTCTTTTTAGAGCCACCCAATAACCCAACATATAACCTAGGTTTATATTAAAAAAAAACGTAATTGTTTTTTTTGCAGTCGCGCACCCAGCGCGACTACAAGAGCTGCGCACCCCTCGCGTTCACACCAGAGGGCCGTGCTGGGAGCCGCACACCCCTCGCATTCACAACAGGTGGCCACGATAGGGTCGCGACTCCAAACTTTGGTGAAAATTAACCCGTCCACTTCCATTAATTTATATTTGCCCCGGGGACCTCATCCCCTGGGGCATGCCCAAATCTTTTTTTTTTTAAAGAGGGGGGACCGCGCGACTCCCCTCCTGGGCCATTTTGGGCCCCGGGGACCCCATCCCCCGGGGCCTGGCCTCATGGTTGGGGACCGTGGAGGGAGCCCCAATACCCCCAAGGTCCCGCCGGCTCCCTGCCTCCTGCGGGAGCCGGCATTACTTTTGAGTAAGGGGAGCTGCTGACATGCAGCTCCCCTTGGCCAAAAGCAATCCTGCTTTGCTTCATTGAAGCAAGAGCAGGTTTCCCTGCTCTCGCTTCAATCAAGCAAAGCAGAGTTTGCTATGACAGGGAGGAAGCCGTGCGCCCGCTCTGTCATATCAAACAGCAATGTCCCGGGGGTGGGCACCCTGGGACATTGCAGGAGCCGGTCCTGGGAGGTGGCGGTCCCCAGGGCCACTATGGGCTCCTGGAGGGGGGCCGCGCAGCCCTCCTTCCTTCATTTCTTATGCCCCGGGGAGGTGGTTGTCCCCGGGGCTTGGGGGTCCGTCACGGACCCCACGAATTTCAATTTTTAGTGCCCCGGGGAGGTGGTGGTCCCCGGGGCTTGGGGTCCATAACGGACCCCCAAATTTCAATTTTTAGTGCCCCGGGGAGATGGTGGTCCCCGGGGCTTGGGGGAGCTCCCCACCCCTTATTTAATAACCCCACACTCCGTTTTTTCTTTTTTATCCGGAGTCGCGCACCCTGCGGGACTTCTATTTTTATTTAAAAAATAAAAATACAATTGGGGCCCTGGGGGTCCTTGTGGGACCCCCAGAGCAGGCCTAGGGGGTCAGGGTGTTCCAACCCTGCCCCCGTTTCTTGTTTGTCATATTTTGTTCCACAGTTATCTTCTGACTCGGTATCCGAGTCACAAAATGGCTGCCAACAGTTCCCGGTTTGGAGTGTTGGCAGCCAATGAGAATGAAGCTCGTGCTCGGGAGGGTTCGCGAATCCACCGCGTCCCTAGATATTGAAACGTTTTCTTTTTCTAATTTCTCAGGAACTACTGAATGGATCTTTCTGAACCAAGACCTACCTTTTTGCCAAATTTGGTGTAATTCCGTTCAGCAGTTCGGGCTGTAGCTTTGTCTAAAGTTTCCTATGGAAAATAACATTGGGAAAATGCGTTTTGGGACCCCCTTTTTTCTCAGCCCCCGCTTGACGAATCAGCCCGAAACTTTCAAGACAGGAGCTGACTGGAGCGTCCCACTAGTTTTGAAAATTTCACAAAGATTCGTCAAACGGCGCCAAAGTTATTGGCAAATCAAAAAATGCTTTTCCTATGGAAACTAGGTCCTAACTACAACTACCTACTGGCGACCGCCAGTAGGTAATATATATATAGTGGGAGACGCCTGGTATTGCAATTGCATTTCTCATGTGACATTTGTTTCCCCGATTATTGATTGTTTTAAAAGCTTGAAATGGTTTGGCGGTATTCTATTGCAACTACCAGCCCCAGAATGCACCATAATTATTGAATCTAGGAGCAATAAAAACTAATGAGGGAAAACGCTGGTTTGTTGACCACCATTCTTTTGCTTCACAGGCTGCCCTGAGGAAGGGCGTAATGCTTGAAACGCATTGGCAGCAAATTCTAATGGGCTATGCACATGAGACCTGAGCGACGATCCTGAGTGTGCCTCCACTGCAAGGGGAACTTTGTTTGTACATATATATATATATTCACTGAAAAAACCATAGGTTTTAGGGACAGTTATAGTTAGTTGGACATTTCACTCGTACAAAACCCGTGAAATTCCCCCGTTATAGTTAGTTCAGCTAACTATAACTCGCGCCCCGCAATGCACTGCTGATGACGTCACATATTACATCACTCATGACATGGTCAGTGACATCACTGATGACATCTCAAATGACATCACTGATGACATCATCCAGTGACTGTGTGTTTCTATAAAGTTTAAATATGTTTAATATATATGCCAAGGTGTATTGAAGAATGAGTGGGTGTATAAGTGTCTGGATGGATGATTTAGTAGGTGCGTGACTGACTCTATAAGTGAGTGATTAAACGTATCTTACTGAATGCATGGGTTAGTGACTAAACTGTGTGAATGTCTGTATCCGTCTGTCTGTTGCTGTGTAAGTGGCTGCATGGGTTTGTGAATAGCTACATGAGTGTCTATATGAGTTATTGATTGGTTGTCTGAGTATCTGTATGGGTGCCTGAGTGTTTGTGTGGGTGGGGTGTGTGTGACTCTGTGCATAGATGTGTGAGTGGGTGATTCACTGGGTGCATGGTTTCAAGAGTGCATCTGTGATGGACTGTATGGGTGGGTGAGTGTGTGTATGGGTGTGTTAGTGAGTGAATGTATATCTCAGTGGTACATGTGTGAGTAACTACATATGTCAAAGGCAGTATATATGTGTGTTGGAGTATATAAATGGCTATAAGTGAGAGTGTGTGATTGTGAGAGTGGCTGTATGGATGAGTGTGTGCTTGTATCAGTGATTGTATAAGTGCGTAAGAATGTGCTAGTATTTGTATGAGTAAGTGAGCTGGTGTGTCTATAAATGTATAGGTGAGTAAATGGCAGTGTGATTAATTATTTGCACGACTGACTAGGTGTGTGAGTACCTCTATGGATGAGTGGCAGTGTGTGAGTGTCTATGTAGGTATATGAGTGCATATGATAGTCCTGTACTGAGTGACCATAAGTATGAGTGACTGTACAGGTGAGTGAGTGGATGTGTGTGTAGACCTAAGAATCAATGAGTGTGTATGTAGTTATTGGTGTTGGAGTGTCTATGGTTTTGAGAATGGCAGTCTGTAATTTACAGTGGGTGTATCAAAAGTTATATTAGGGTGTGAGAAGATGCATCAAATTATCACATGGATGATGTCATCGGTGATGTCATCAGTGATGTCATTTGAGATGTCATCAGTGATGTCATCAGTGATGTCACTGACCTTGTCATGAGTGATGTAATATGTGATGTCATCAGCAGTGCATTGCGGGGCGCGAGTTATAGTTAGCTGAACTAACTATAACGGGGGAATTTCACGGGTTTTGTACGAGTGAAATGTCCAACTAACTATAACTGTCCCTAAAACCTATGGTTTTTTCAGTGAATTTCAAAGGTTTTTTAAATGCTAATTTCTAACTGTAACGTGTCTGAAACCTATGGTTTTTTCAGTGAATTTCAAAGGTTTTTTTAAATGCTAATTTCTAACTATAACGTGCCTAAAACCTATGGTTTTTTAAGTGAATCTCAAAGGTTTTTTAAATGCTAGTTTCTAACTATGCCTACAGAGGTAGGACATGTGAAGAAAGAAGGAAAAAACGCACAGAAAGAAGCAAAAGAAATGCAGAAAGAAGCAACAGAAGTCCACAAAGACGAAGAAAAGTGCAGGAAGAAGAAAAAGATGTGCAGAAAGAACCAACAGAGGAGTAGAAAGAGGCCTTGTTCCAAAATCATCCTGTGCCCACAACTTTTTCCGACGTGTACTGGTGGTAACTGACTCTGACTAACCAGAGCCAGTGCTGTGCTAAAACATACTTAGAATACAGTTAAAACACCTACATACACTAGGGAACACTATGCGTTGGGGTACCCCTGTGATTAGCATGACCTCCTCTGTAAGTCCCTAGTACATAATTGGGCAGGGGGATTAAAACTACCTCTTAAAACGCGCTACAGGGTGCGTTTGCACAGTGGTGAAGGGAGGGGGGGCCTGAGGTGACATGTGTGCAAACGCGCCCTGTGGCACCTTTTAAGTTGCGGGATTAAGTCCCCTTGAATCCTGAGTGTCCCTGGGGCCCAACTAGCCCCCCAGGTACCTACAGTTAGGACCACAGACCTGAGTTGCAGAGAGGCATTCCGAGGCCATGCACCTTTTTTCACCTCTCTGCAAAGCAACTCTGTTGTGCTTACTGAAGGTACCTGGTGGGCTAGTTGGACTCCAGGGACCCTCAGGATTGAAGGGGACTTAATCCCTCAACTTAAAACACGCCATGGGGCCTGTTTGCACACATGTCACATCAAGCCCCGCCCCCTCCCTTCACCACTGTGCAAACGCGCCCCGTGGTGCGTTTTAAGTTGGGGGATTAAGTCCCCTTGAATCATGAGGGTCCCTGGGGTCCAACTAGCCCACCCTGTACCTCCAGTATGCGCCAGGGAGCTGCGTTGCAGAGAGGTGTTCAGAGGTCACGCCCCTTTTTACACCTCTCTGCAACGCAGCTCTGTGGCGCTTTCTGGATGTACCTGGTGGGCTAGTTGTCCCCCAGGGACCCTCAGGATTGAAGGGGATTTAATTCCCCATCTTAAAACGCGCCACGGGGCCTGTTTGCACACATGTCACCTGAAGCCCCGCCCCCTCCCTTCACCACTGTGCAAACGCGCCCCGTGGCGCATTTTAAGTTGGGGGATTAAGTCCCCTTGAATCCTGAGGGTCCCTGGAGTCCAACTAGCCCACCATGTACCTCCAAAAAGCGCCCCAGAGCTGCGTTGCAGAGAGTGTAAAAAGGGGCGTGGCCTCTGTACACCTCTCTGCAACACAGCCCCCTGGCGCATACTGGAGGTTCCTGGTGGGCTAGTTGGCCCCCAGGGACCCCCAGTATTCAAGGGGAATTACTTACCCTTCTTACAACGCGCCAGGGGGCGCGTTTGCAGACTGCTGCAGGGAGGGGGTGGGGCCTCCGGCATGATGCCGGTCTTTTTTTTTTTTCTTTCATTTTTTTGTATGGGAGGGGGGCTGCGTGGCCCCCCCTTCCCTTGGCCACTTTTGGCCCCGGGGACCCCATCCCCCGGGGCATGAGGATTTTCTTTTTTCTTTTTTTTTTAAACGGGAAGGGGGCCGTGTGGCCCCCCTTCCCTGGGCCTCTATTGGCCCCGGGGACCCCATCCCCTGGGGCATGCCCTCTTTTTTTTAATATAAAAATATTTGGAGGGGGGCTGTGTGGCCCCCCTCCTCAGGCCATTTAAGGCCCCGGGGACCCCATCCCCCGGGGCTGGCATTTACCTTTTTGTTTTAAATTTTTTTATTTTTGGGGAGGGGGGGCTGCGTGGCCCCCCTCCCAGGCCACTAATAGCCCCGGGGACCCCATCCCCCGGGGCCTGGCCACTCGTTGGGGACGGTGGGGGGTCCCCAATCCCCGCACGGTCCCGCCGGCTCCCGCGTCCTGCGGGAGACGGCATTGCTTTTCCATAAGGGAGCTGCTGACATGCAGCTCCCCTTATGGAAAAGCAATCTGCTTGCTTCATTGAAGCGAGAGCAGGGAAACCTGCTCTCGCTTCAATGAAGCAAAGCAAGTTGGCAATGACAGGACGGGAGCCGCGCGTCTCCCGTCCTGCCATTGCAAACAGCAGTGTCCCGGGGGTAGGCACCCCGGGACACTGCAGGAGCCGGCCCTGTGGGGCGGCGGTCCCCAGGGCCACCACAGGCTCCAGGAGGGGGGCCGCACGGCCCCCCTCCCAACATCAACTGAGCCCCGGGGAGGTGGTGGTCCCTGGGGCTTCGGGGATCCGAAACGGACCCCCACATTTCTTTCATTAGTGCCCCGGGGAGGTGGCAGTCCCCGGGGCGTGTGGGGGGCTGGAGCCCCCCCACACAGGTTATTTAATTTAAAAAAAGAAGCCCCGGGAGGTGGCAATCCCCGGGGCTGCGGGAGGGCGGAAAGCCCTCCCGCACCATTTTTTTTTTAAAGCCCCAGGGGGTGGCGGTCCCCGGGGCTTGGGGGGCCTTAGAGTCCCCCCTATAAAATATAAACCAACCCCCGCATGCCCTCGGGACTTGGCCCACCCGGGGGCAAAATAGCCTCGACGCACGGGAGACCGCGCTTCGATTTTTTTTTTATCACGGCGGGATCCGCGCATTCTAAGCGCATCCTGCCGATTTTTTTTTTTTTAAATGCTTTTTTCTGCCCAGGGGTCCTTGTGGGACCCCCTGAGCAGACCTAGGGGTCAGGGTGTTTCTACCCCGCCCCTTTTTGCATTTTGCGACTTGTTTCTGTGCCTTGGTTCTACCGAGGCACAAAATGGCTGCCAACACTTCCTGATTTGGAGTGTTGACAGCCACTTGACAGCCAATTAGCATGCAGCTCGTGATCGGGAGGGTACGCGGACCCTACTCGGCCATAGATATATATGTGATTTTACTTTTGATTTTCTCAGGAACTACTGAACGGATTTACACCATTTAACCAAAAGGCACGACTCTGAACCAAGGGCTACCTTTTTGCCAAATTTGGTGTAATTCCATTCAGCAGTTCGAGCTGTAACTGCGATGAAAGGTTCCTATGGAAAATTGCATGGGGAAAACATGTTTTGGGACCCCTCTTTTTCTCGGCCCCCACTTGACAAATCACCCCGAGACTTTCAGGATAGGAGTGGACCGGAGCGCCCACAATTTTGAAAATTTTGCGAAGATTCGTGAACCGGCGCAAAAAGTTATTTCAAATAGAATGTTGCGGATTTCCTATGGAAAATAGGTCCTAACTATAACTATCTACTGGCGACCGCCAGTAGATATATATATATATATATATATATATATATATATATATATATATATATATATATATATATATAGTGTGTGTAGATAGATATACATTATCTACTGGCGGTCGCCAGTAGATAGTTATAGTTAGGACCTATTATCCATAGGAAATCCACGACATTCTATTTGAAATAACGTTGGCGCCGGTTGACGAATCTTTGCGAAAGTTTCCAACTTGTTGGGGCGCTCCGCTCCGCTCCTACCCTGAAAGTCTCAGGTTGATTCGTCAAGCGGGGGCCGAGAAAAGGGGGTCCCAAAACGCGTTTTCCCCATTCATTTTTCCATAGGAACCTTTAGTCGCAGCTACAGCCCGAACTGCTGAACGGAATAACACCAAATTTGGCAAAGAGGTAGCCCTTGGTTCAGTGTCGTGCCTTTTGCTTAAATGGTGTAAATCCGTTCAGTAGTTTCTGAGAAAATCACAAATAAAATCACATTTATGTCTATGGCAGCGTAGGGTCCGCGTACCTCCCGATCACGAGCTGCATGCTAATTGGCTGTCAACACTCCAAATCAGGAAGTGTTGGCAGCCATTTTGTCCCTCGGTAGAACCGAGGGACAGAAACTAAGTGCGCAAAGCGCAAAGGGGGCAGGGTAGAAACACCCTGACCCCAAATCTGCTCAGGGGTCCCACAAGGACCCCTGGGCAGAAAAAGCATTTTTTTTTTTAAATCGGCGGGATGCGCTTAGGGTGCGCGGATCCCGCCGAGAAAAAAAGAAACAAGTGCGCAAAACGCACAAAGGGGGCAGGAGTAGAAACACCCTGACCCCCAAGGTCTGCTCAGGGGTCCCACAAGGACCCCCTGGGCAGAAAAAAGCATTTTTTAAGAAGAAAAAATCGGCGGGATGCGCTTAGGGTGCATGGTGGGGGGGGGTTTAGATTTAATGTGGGGGGCCTCTAAGGCCCCCAAGCCCCGGGGACCGCCACCCCCCCAGGGCTTTAGAAAATAATGGTGCGGGAGGGCTCTTTGCCCTCCCGCAGCCCCGGAGACCGCCACCCCCGGGGCTTCTTTTAAAAAAAAAAAATTAACCTGTGTGGGGGCTCCAGCCCCCCACACGCCCGAGGACCGCCACCTCCCCGGGGCACTAAAGATTTGAATATGGGGGTCCGTTATGGACCACCACCTCCCCGGGGCTGTGAAATGGTTGAGAGGGGGGCCGCGGGGCCCCCCTCATGGAGCCCTTGATGGCCCTGGGGACCGCCACCCCCCAGGGCCAGCTCCTGCAGTGTCCCGGGGTGCCTACCCCCGGGACACTGTAGTTTGCTATGACAGGACGGGAGCCTCGCGGCTCCCGTCCTGTCATAGCAAACTTGGTGTGCATTTTGAAAGAGAGAGCAGGAAACCTGCTCTCTCTTTCAAAATGCAAACCCAATTGCTTTTCCACATGGGGAGCAGCATGTTAGCTGCTCCCCATGTGGAAAAGCAATGCCGGCTCCCGTAGGACACGGGGAGCCGGCTGGGACTGTGGGGGGATTGGGGACCCCCCCACAGTCCCCAACCAGAGGCCAGGCCCCGGGGGATGGGGTCCCGGGGCCATAAGTGGCCAGGGAGGGGGGCCACGCAGCCCCCCTCCCCAAATAATTTTTTTTTAAAAAGGGCAAGGCCGGCCCCGGGGGATGGGGTCCCCGGGGCCTTAAATGGCCTGAGGAGGGGGGCCACGCAGCCCCCCTCCAAATTAAAAAAAATAAAAATCGAGGGCATGCCCCGGGGGATGGGGTCCCCGGGGCCAATAGAGGCCCAGGGAACGGGGGCCACGCAGCCCCCTTCCCGTTTTTTTTTTAAATTTAAAAAATAAATAAATTGCTCAGGCCCCGGGGGATGGGGTCCCCGGGGCCAAAGTGGCCAAGGGAAGGGGGCCACGCAGCCCCCCTCCCATAAAAAAAAAAAAAAACAACCGGCATCGTGCCGGAGGCCCCGCCCCTCCCTGCAGTACTCTGCAAACGCGCCCCCTGGCGCGTTTTAAGAAGGGAAGTAATTCCCCTTGAATACTGGGGGTCCCTGGGGCCAACTAGCCCACCAGGAACCTCCAGTATGCGCCAGGGGCTGCGTTGCAGAGAGGTGTACAGAGGCCACGCCCCTTTTACATCTCTCTGCAACGCAGCTCTGTGGCGCTTTTAGAAGTACATGGTGGGCTAGTTGGACTCCAGGGACCCTCAGGATTCAAGGGGACTTAATCCCCCAACTTAAAACACGCCACGGGGCGCGTTTGCACAGTGGTGAAGGGAGGGGCGGGGCTTCAGGTGACATGTGTGCAAACAGGCCCCGTGGCGCGTTTTAAGATGGGGAATAAATTCCTTTTCAATCCTGAGGGTCCCTAGGGCCAACTAGCCCACCAGGTACCTCCAGTAAGCACCACGGAGCTGCGTTGCAGAGTGTTGTAAAAAGGGGCGTGGCCTCTGAACACCTCTCTGCAACGAGCCCCCTGGCGCATACTGGAGGTACCTGGTGGGCTAGTTGGCCCCTAGGGACCCTCGGGATTGAGGAGGAATTAATTGTCCAACTTAAAACGCGCCACAGGGCGTGTTTGCAGACATGTCACCTCAGGCCCCACCCCCTTCCTTCACCATTGTGCAAATATTCCTCTAAAATCAGCCGAACTATGAATTCCGATTTACTCACCTGTTATCAGGAGAGACCTCAGTGCTGCATCTTTCAGCCCAGTACTGATCCTGAAAAGTAATTTTAACCGTACTTACCAGTAACTTGAACTTCCTTCCATAGGATATCATTGACTGGTTTCACTTGGAAATTCTTCTAAGTGTGGAGTTTTGGAACTTTATAATATTCCTCTAAAATCAGCCGAACTACGAATTCCGATTTACTCACCTGTTATCAGGAGAGACCTCAGTGCTGCATCTTTCAGCCCAGTACTGATCCTGAAAAGTAATTTTAACCGTACTTACCAGTAACTTGAATTTCCTTCCATAGGATATCATTGCCTGCTTTTTGCTGAAAAAGTTTCAAAGTGTCGATTTTTGAAACATACAAATATTCCTCTAAAATCAGCCGAAATACGAATTTTGATTTACTCACCTGTTATCAGAGAGACCTCAGTGCTGCATCTTTCAGCCCAGTACTGGTCCTGAAAAGTAATTTTAACCGTACTTACCAGTAACTTGAATTTCCTTCCATAGGCTAACATTGACTGGTTTCACTTGGAAATTCTTCAAAGTGTGGAGTTTTGGAACTTTATAATATTCCTCTAAAATCAGCCGAAATACGAATTCCGATTTACTCACCTGTTATCAGGAGAGACCTCAGTGCTGCATCTTTCAGCCTAGTGCTGATCCTGAAAAGTAATTTTAACCGTACTTACCAGTAACTTGAATTTCCTTCCATAGGATATCATTGCCTGCTTTTTGCTGAAAAAGTTTCTAAGTGTCGATTTTTGAAACATACAAATATTCCTCTAAAATCAGCCGAAATACGAATTTCGATTTACTCACCTGTTATCAGGAGAGACCTCAGTGCTGCATCTTTCAGCCCAGTACTGGTCCTGAAAAGTAATTTTAACCGTACTTACCAGTAACTTGAATTTCCTTCCATAGGCTAACATTGACTGGTTTCACTTGGAAATTCTTCTGTCGATTTTTGAAACATACAAATATTCCTCTAAAATCAGCTGAAATACGAATTCCGATTTACTCACCTGTTATCAGGAGAGAACCCAGTGCTGCATCTTTTAGCCCAGCACTGACCCTGAAAAGTAATTCTAACCGTACTTAGCAGTAACTTGTATTTCCTTCCATAGGAATCCATTGTCTGGTTTTCAGCAGAAAAGTTTCAAAGTGTTGATTTTCACAAACTACAAATATTCCTTAAAAATCGCCTGTATGATTTAAAAGCATTCTTTCAACTGTTTACAGGAGATGCACCAGTGCTGGATCCAGGATCCACCACTGAGTAAGAAAAAGTAACGATAACACTACTTACCTGCTAAGTGAATTTCCTCCCATAGGATAACATTGGTGATTCTATGTGAAAATGTTTCTAAGTGTCAACTTTTAAAATACAATAATATTCCTTAAAAATCACTACTGTAACCAAAACGCTTTTACTCAACTGTTTACAGGAGATGTCCCAGGACTGAATCTAGGATCCAGTCCTGTGTTTAGAAAAGTAATCCATAAAGTAACTAATTGCATTTAACTAGAAATTCACATTGAGCTCAATGTTGCATTGTGCTTGAAATTGTGTTGCCCATTGCAACAACTGTAACTACTGTACTTAAGTCTATTGCCTATTTGCAAAGTATTTAAACTAAAGTATTTCATTCAGAGAAAGTATATTTTGTAATGTAATGTATAATGTAATTACAATGTAATTTAAAAAATAAAATATGTAAAAATAAATAGTTTTAAAAATGTAGTAAATCAGTATCAAAAAAATAAATATAACAAGTAATACATTTAAAAATTGTCATTTACAAAACCTTTGAAATTCACTGAAAAAAACCATAGGTTTCAGACATGTTATAGTTAGGAATTAGCATTTAAAAAAACCTTTGAAATTCACTGAAAAAACCATAGGTTTCAGGTTTGTTATAGTTAGGAATTAGCATTTAAAAAACATTTGAAATTCACTGAAAAAACCATAGGTTTCAGGCCTGTTATAGTTAGGGTTTAGCATTTAAAAAACCTTTGAAATTCACTGAAAAAACCATAGGTTTTAGGGAAAGTTATAGTTAGTTGGACATTGCACTCGTACAAAACCCGTGAAATTCCCCCGTTATAGTTAGTTCAGCTAACTATAACTCGCGCCCCCGCAATGCACTGCTGATGACGTCACATATTACATCACTCATGACATGGTCAGTGACATCACGGATGACATCACTGATGACATCTCAAATGACATCACTGATGACATCATCTACGTGATAATCTTATGCACCTCCTCACACCTTAATATAACCTTTTATACACCCACTCTAAATTACAGACTGCTATTTGCAAAACCATAGACACTCCAACACCAATAACTACATACCCACTCACTGATTCTTAGGTCTACACACACATCCACTCACTCACCCGTACAGTCACTCATACTTACGGTCACTCAGTACAGGACTATCATTTGCACTCATACACCTACATAGACACTCACACACCGCCACTCATCCATAGAGGTACTCACACACCTAGTCAGTCATGCAAATAATTAATCACACTCCCATTTACTCACCTATACAGTTATACACACCAGCTCACTTAGTCATACATATAGTAGCACATTCTTACGCTCCTATGCAATCACTGATGCAAGCACACACTCATCCATATAGCCACTCTCACAATCACACACTCTCATTTATAGCCATTTATATACTCCAACACACATATATACTGCCTTTCACATATGTAGTTACTCACACATGTACCACTGAGATATACATTCAATCACTAACACACCCATACACACACTCACCCACCCATACAGTCCATCACAGAGGCACTTTTGAAACCAAGAACTCAGTGAATCACCCACTCACACATCTATGCACAGAGTCACACACACCCCATCCACAGACTCAGGCACCCATACAGATACTCAGAGAACCAATCCATAACTCATATAGACACTCATGTAGCTAGTCAGAAACCCATGCAGCTGCTTACACAACAACAGACAGACAGATACAGACATTCACACAGTTTAGTCACTAACCCATGCATTCAGTAAGATACGTTTAATCACTCACTTATAGACTCAGTCACGCACCTACTAAATCATCCATTCAGACGCTTATACACCCACTCATTCTTCAATACGCCTTTCCCTATATATATTAAACATATTTAAACTTTACAGAAACACACAGTCACTGCATGATTTCATCAGTGATGTCATTTGAGATGTCATCAGTGATGTCATCAGTGATGTCACTGACCATGTCATGAGTGATGTAATATGTGACGTCATCAGCAGTGCATTGCGGGCGCGAGTTATAGTTAGCTGAACTAACTATAACGGGGAATTTCACGGGTTTTGTACGAGTGCAATGTCCAACTAACTATAACTTTCCCTAAAACCTATGGTTTTTTCAGTGAATATATATATATATATTACTTACTGGCGGTCGCCAGTAGGTAGTTATAGTAGGACCTAGTTTCCATAGGAAAAGCGTTTTTTATTTTCCCAATAACTTTGGCGCCGGTTGACGAATCTTCGCGAAATTTTCAAAACTAGTGATCAGCTCCGGTCAGCTCCTGTGTTGAAAGTTTCGGGGTGATTCGTCAAGCAGCGGCTGAGAAAAAAGGGGGGTCCCAAAACGCGTTTTCCCCATGTTAATTTCCATAGGAAACTTTAGACAAAGCTACAGCCCGAACTGCTGAACGGAATTACACCAAATTTGGCAAAAAGGTAGGTCTTGGTTCAGAAAGAGCCCTTTTTTTAAATTGTGTTAATCCGTTCAGTAGTTCCTGAGAAATTAAAAAAAAGAAAACTTTCAATATCTGGGCGGAGCCTAACCCCCGAGCACGAGCTTGGCTCTAATTGGCTGCCAGCACTTCAAACCAGGAAGTGTTGGCAGCCATCTTGTGCCTCGCACTGAGTGAAAATCAATGTAACCGCCACCAACAGCAACAGTTCGGGTTAGTTTGCAAAGTAATATATATATATCTATGTACATGTCCGTGTCTGTGTGTGCGTTTTCAGTTCGAGAAAAATAAAGCGCCATCATACTTGTTTATTTTATGTATATGAAAATTAAGCAGATCCTTCGCAAAACAAACGACTGTGTGCAATAAATACATCTGTCCTTAAAGCAGAACAACTTAACGGTATGTCCAGTTTCAAGTAGTTGCTCTTTCGTTTTTGGTGACGTCTTTGACTTGCCCATAAACTCATGAGCATGAGAGTCCGCGAAGCAACTATTACCGTTCCTGCAGAAGCGGCCTCTTTTAGTCACCTATGAGGATTTGAAAGAAGGAAATTAGTTATCCGCGCACTTACTACATGAACCACGACAAGTCACCGTCAGCCCAGGGCGCAGCGAGCCATGGAGAAACTTAAGTTGCACTAATGTGGAAGGCGTAGAAGGATGATGAGGAGGAGGGAGGGGGGCTGTCAGTGTCACCCCTTCTCTCTCTCCCTGCCCCTCTCCTCGTCTCAGCTTGTAGCACATATTCCTGCACATACAACAACCGTCCAGGGGCTCAGGCAGGCACAGAGTTGTAGCGACGAGTACAACTGGTGTGGGCACGCCAAAGGACTGCAGCATGTGAGGGGCCACCCGGCAGCTGCCATGCCTGAGGGGCTGAACAGCAGCTCGGCAGGACGGGACCCTGCCGAACCCCACAAGTTCAGCGCCGGCGCCTACGAGCTGCTGGCCCTGGCCACGGCTACTATTGGTGCAGTAGGCGTGTGCAATAACCTGCTGGTGCTGCAGGTCTACTGCAAGTTCAGGCGCTTGCGGACGCCCACCAACCTGCTCCTGCTCAACATCAGCCTCAGCGACCTGCTGGTCTCCATATTTGGGGTCAGCCTCACCTTCCTGTCCTGCCTGCGGGGCCGCTGGGCCTGGGACTGGGCGGGCTGCGTCTGGGACGGCTTCAGCAACAGCCTCTTCAGTAGGTGGCGCTCTGCGCGTCCAGACGATCTTGTTCAGCATCCACTGCGCCCGTTCTTGTGGCCCTGGGGTGCACGCATGGGCTGTTATCTGTGTGTGGGCAGACTCGACTGCAGCACTGCAGAATAGATGTGGCGTGCTATTGACTACAATATTAACTTGCCTTTCCCGTGGCGCTTCATACTTTGCTTCTGGGCACTTTAAAAACTGGTGTTACTGTTACCTAATAGTAGGTACTAGCGCTTCATGTCGACCATTAAACTTTCAATGCAAATGCATTGGCTTGGTCGCACACTTCGGCGGACCAGAGCAGGCAAAGTGCAGCATTTATTTTAAATTAAAATGATGAATGATTACATGAATGGCTCCTGTGACTGAGCTATGCAGTTGATGAGGCACACCGTAGGGTTAGGAAACACTGAAATGGAAAAGTTCAAACTAACTTGCTGTAAGCACTCTTTCCGGTCAGTGCATGAACCGACCAGGCATCAATAAGAGTCAGGGGTTGACGTACGCTGTGCAATTTCCTGGTACTCTACAATAGATCACATAAAGTCTGCAGTGGTGCAGAACTGGGGCAAATGCTCATAAGCATTGTTCCTATGCCTGTTCAATAGGCGATAGCGCATACAGGCTTTATTTCAAAACATATTACATACTTAGATTTACACCGGAGCAAAACAAGTCTGTCATCTGAATTTGCTACGTTTTCTCTGTTTTAATAATAATGGCTCAATCTTAATTTCCCACGCTTCTAAAATAAGAAAGATGTAACTAGGTTCAGTGAACATCGTTTTTCTATATTTCCTATTTTTGAAGCATTCTAAAGCAATGAGATCCTTTTCTTTTTTATTAACAAAGGCTACACTCAGATTTATTTCTTTGCAAAAAATCTTATTACACACACATAGTCATTCATAAACTAGAGATATGCCATATAAATGTTCAATTCATTCGCAATCTATTTTCTCATTTTTTTCACTGATGCAAAAATATTTATGTAATGGGATCTAGAGCATAATCTATTTGGGCCTCTCCCCCTTCCACAAGCAGCAAAGTGCAAAAGAGTATTTGCTGCATTCTCTTTAATCTGTGCAATGCTTATGTAATCTGGATCATACAGGAGTAGGGATAGATTCCTGCAGTTAACCACAGGAGTCCTGAAATGTCTTCAGCTGTAGTGCTCGTTAAAGGTCCCCTTCATAATTGGGTTGGATTGTTGCCTGTTTTTCTTCAATAGTCTTTTTAGAAGAAACGTTGTATTGTAACATGTGTATAGATTTTTGCGACCCGAAACATGGTCAATAAGTGCTGAGGATTTGCACAGGTGACAAATTTTGCGACTCTAGAAAGTTCCAAAGATTGTCATCTTGCTTACCCTGCAGGCGAACTTTCCAATGAAAAGTTGTTGCGGAATATTTTCAGGACAAATACTTTTTTTGTTTAGCAATTTTTCCCAAAACATTTTCCAAGATGTTTCTAGTAAAAAATATACTATTTCCAGACTGTTCTTACAGGGTGGGAAAAAGCACCAGGGAGACCAATTTTCACAGGGGCTGTTAGGGAAGAACAGAAACATAATTTGAAGTTAAAGAACAAAGGAGTTTCAAATTTAATTTAAAAGTATATAAGAACTTGTGTATTTCAAGCACATTAAAAAAAATACTGAAACTTGGACTTCTTAAACATACGTCTTTCTTTTTTTAGTAAATACTGTTCAAGTAGCACTGTTCCCTAAGACAGTAATAAGTTACCACTGTTTGGGAAACAAACATTAGTACATATCCTCAACAGGCCTAACATAAGCACAAGCATTGACATAACGTGAGAGTCAGAAGTTACACCTAAGTTACACCTGTCTTCGTAAATTTAAAAACACAAAAGGTGATGGGAGGAATGCTTGTAATTTGTGTAACCACTCTCAGCCACTCTGGGTTGCATTCCAACCCAAAGTTCTTTTGCCCACCTGCCACCTCAGATTAGACCTAGTCATATGGAAATAAGTCTTGGTCCTGCTCCAATTTAGAACAGCCCAGCCTGAACTGCCCAGCCAGGTCCTCTCTGAACCGGAACACAAGCAGCCCAAGATCAGTTTCACCCTGACCGGGGCTCATCCATCAGGTGCGGCTTAAATTCAGTGAAACAATGAGCAAGGGTCCCAATGCCGGTCATCCCCTTGGCCACTTAGGGTGTTCCATCACAAACACAAAAGGTGATGGGAGGAATGCTTGCAATTTGTCTGACCACAGGCAATCGTCCGGGGTAGCATTCCAATCCATCGTCCTTTTGCCTACCATGCCACCTCAGATTAGACCCAGCCATATGCAAATCAGTCTTGGTCCGGTCCGGCTCCAATAGGAATGGAGCCTAACCTGCCAAGCCAGCTCCTCTCTGAACCAGAACACAAGCACATCATGACTGGTTTCGCCCTGACTGCGGCTCATCAGTCGGGTGCAGCTTGGTTTCAGTGGCACAGTGAGCAAGGGACCCACTTCCCTGGAAATAGTTGTAGACCCTCTTCTGATCTAGCAGAGGCAGCTGGGCATGTATGTGTATTCATTGGCAATGATTTCACTATGCACATTAGAGTAGTCCCGGGCGAAATTTGCCTTATACTAGTGTAATCTTGCTTAATTTGTGTAGCTTCAAGTTATTTCCAACATTACGCTATTATATCAAGTTTTGTAATTCGCACCATTTGTGGCAACAATTTAGTGCAAGCCCACAGGAACAATGCGAACGGCCAGAAAGCTTGCAACTTCTGTTTGTGTTACTTGTGTTTTTTAACTTCTTTAGTGTGAAATACATCCTCATATCTGCATTTCATGCTAAAATATATCACCAAACACTGGTTATGCATTTTGTGTAAGACATGTAACTTCACACAATTTTTATGCAATTTTGCATAATTACGCAAAATCAAATTACGCAAATTTCACACATCCCCAAGTTCAAAGGTACTTTGGAACACAGAGGCAAACTATGAAGCACATTGCATAGGCTCCTTCTTGCATCTGTAGCGTCCGGTCCCGGAGGACCACAACACCCAGGTAGCATCCAGCCTGCCTGCCTCACGTGGGAGGCGCACACCTGTCACCAGTTACAGCAGCGCCTGGCGGCGCTATAAAACCACTCCCAGACTCCCGCAGCGTGTGCTCCTTCTTGCATCTGTAGCGTCCGGTACCGGAGGACCACAACACCCAGCCTGCATCCAGCCTGCCTGCCTCACGTGGGAGGCGCACACCTGTCACCAGTTACAGCAGCGCCTGGAGGCGCTATAAAACCACTCCCAGACTCCCGCAGCACGGGCTCCTTCTTGCATCTGTAGCGTCCGATCCCGGAGGACCACAACACCCAGCCTGCATCCAGCCTGCCTGCCTCACGTGGGAGGCGCACACCTGTCACCAGTTACAGCAGCGCCTGGAGGCGCTATAAAACACTCCCAGACTCCCGCAGCGCGGGCTCCTTCTTGCATCTGTAGCGTCCGGTCCCGGAGGACCACAACACCCAGCCTGCATCCAGCCTGCCTGCCTCACGTGGGAGGCGCACACCTATCACCAGTTACAGCAGCGCCTGGAGGAGCTATAAAAACACTCCCAGGCTCCCGCAGCGCGGGCTCCTTCTTGCATCTGTAGCGTCCGGTCCCGGAGGACCACAACACCCAGCCTGCATCCAGCCTGCCTGCCTCACGTGGGAGGCGCACACCTGTCACCAGTTACAGCAGCGCCTGGAGGCGCTATAGAAACACTCCCAGACTCCCGCAGCGCGGGCTCCTTCTTGCATCTGTTACGTCCGGTCCCGGAGGTCCACAACACCCAGCCTGCATCCAGCCTGCCTGCCTCACGTGGGAGGCGCACACCTGTCACCAGTTACAGCAGCGCCTGGAGGCGCTATAAAAACACTCCCAGACTCCCGCAACGCGGGACGCGCGCGCGGACAAAGCCCGGACTAAGGGCGGGCCCGTCTTAGCCCGTCATAGGCCGGACAAGGCTGGGCTGGGCCCGGTTATTTAATTTTTAGCTCGGGGACACCTGATCGTATAAGAGGTACTGCATTATGTAGGCGCTGAACGTTACTAGTTGTTTTAAGAGGGTGCGATATTTACAATTATTTTGCTGTTCGTTTTTATCCTTTATGTAGGACAATCATTCTTAACTGTTAATCATAGTAAACCAGTCATCAATCATACGTTTTAGTGTGTAAATTGTTTAGTTGTATATCACGTGTTATTGTGAGATTTGTCTGCTAGCTGTGATAGATATAGTGTAAAAATTAGGGGACCGTTTTGTTGTTTTAACAATTGAGAAATGGGCAAGAGGAAAATCTTGAGTGCGCAAATTAAAAAGAAACCCAAAACAGAGGGTCAAGCATGTAAGTCCTTGCTGAGTTATCTAACAGGTGCCATGGGAGCTGTTGAAAAAGAAATTATTACTGTAGAAGAATCCTTAAACACAGCCAGCTCTATGAATAGAGAAGTTGGGGAGGGTCTTATAGAGGGGCGCACGGAGGATAATACCTCAAACAACCGAGATTTACAGTTAGCCACACAGGGGAGTCCATCTAATAGGAATGGTTGCGTAATTAATTTAACTGACCATTTGTCTGATAGTGACAGAGAGAGTGATGCTCAGCCGCCCCATAAGAGATCTAGAAATCCTAATTGCCTCCCTGATCCCACGCCTTGTAATACAACCATAAAGAGGCAGTTGAGTAGAACTAGCCCAAAGATAAATCAGAGAAAGATTCCCGTGATAGACAAGAAACAGTCTAGGAAAAGCGGTGGGGGTCGAAACAGATCTGCCCCATGTACGAATGATCGTATTCAGAAGGACGTGGCTGCATTGAAGGATACATTGGTTTCACTGGAAGGTTTTCTAAAAGATTAATTTAGCAGATTATTGAACAGAATAGGGGAGTTAGAGGAAGTCTTATCAAAGCCCGTAGGTCGCGTAATTCATAAAGAGAAAGAATCTAGTAGTATGGGTGATTGGGCTGAAGGGACTCGGAATAACGATAAACTTAGGCCACTTTCTAATCCTATGCAAACCCAGCATATTGCGCATCATAGCACTGAGTGGGATCATCATACTAAGTTTGGAGAGAATAGAACTAGGTCAGCCCCAGCAGTCAATACTCTAGAAATACCTGACGCTATATCATCATATAATGGGAAACTTGATGGGAATAATTCCCCGTCTGTTTCACGGGGTTAGTAAAAATAGAAGGTAGGGACGTAAATCGAATGGATAAATCTAGAATTACCGCCTGAAGCCACTCCTTATGTGGTCATTCTATCAAATGTCCCCAGATTGAAGGATGAGGGTAATGAGACGTTGGAGTCTCTAAAAAATAAATCATTGTATTGGATAAGTGCTAAAATTGGCTATGCCGATAGACTATTTAGTGAGTTCAAGATGGTAAGACGGGTTAACTGGGTGGGTAGGCAGAACAAAACTATAAATGGCGATTGTGTTGTTCTAACATTCAAAACTCCTCAGCTGGTAAAATGGATTCTAGATAGTTTATGCTACAACACTGTGACCGGTCATGATATTAAACCATTGCCGTTAGGTTTCTTCTACCAGCCATTAGTTTATAACAGTGACGTCTCATATGGGATGACCTCTATATTAACTAACCCCCGTGTTTAAGGTGCCAATTAAAAATCGTTTTGAGCCTCTAAGTAACCTTGAACACGTGGATTGACCACGAATGGGTACTGTGATACAACCGACAAATAGACCTAGTGGCTCAGCGGAAAATACACCTTTATTCACTAATATAGCCGATGGCCATGATGAGGTGAACCTTGACGACATAACGGCCTCTTTGCACTCAATAGGAAATGATGTTTCACTTAATGAAGCCTCAACAGCCTCAGATGGGGTAGTTTGTAGTAGTGCAAGGGGCAGAGGATGTTCTGGGGGCCCACAACAAGTTTGTAAATTGTTGTTCTGGAATACGGCGGGAATTAAGTCTAAAGTAACTAATCCTATCTGGGTGGATTTTGTTAATAACCACGATATTATCAATCTCCAGGAAACTTGGGCTGTCAACCCTATTCACATCAACGGTTATAAAACTTTTCATTCCCCTGCCTGCCCTTCAATGCATGGGCGTGCAAAGGGAGGTTTATGTATCTATTTGTCGAATAAACTTAATTTTGACAGAGTTAGTTTAGATGTGAATGAACAATTTTATCAAATTCTAATTTTATATCCAATTAAGGGCCCATGTATAGTCATTATAAACTTCTATAATAACATAAAACCCGTGATGTTTGAGGGCTTATTGCGTTTAATTCTACAAAGAATAAGTAATTTACAGACCTTTGATGAATTAATTATCTGGGGGGGGGATTTTAATTCTACATTATGCCAGTTATCAGATAAGGGGATCTGTGGATTTGGCTATGAAAAAGGGTCTAGTTTTCCACACTTTGTGCATAATATGATCGGGAGTACGTTGAATGATGCCATATTCTCACAGGATCTGGGCTTCGCTAATGATTTATGCTCACCTGTGCTGCCTTTTAAACCCACGTTTAATGGGAGAGGCCTGTTTTCAATCATTGATTTTATATTAATAACGTCCAGACACGCATCTCATGTTACGAATTTTTTAACACATGAGATAGCTCTTAGTGATCATTTTCCGTTGAGTCTTGATTTGACACTTTTTACACAAATATATAGTTGTAATTATGCTTCCCCTGATCTAGTTGAGAATATCGAATTGAATAGACAGAATGGATATACCCTAAGATGGAGAAACATCGATACCGGTGCATTTATTAAACAACTGGGGTTGAATTGTAAGACAACGATTTTTAACTGTTTAAGAGATAGTGCCCTTGATCATGAAGTAATAACGAATTTCCTAGAAATCAGTAATTACATAAAGAAGTCTCTTATGGTTGATAATAAAAGGAAACAATTCACCCATAAGGAAGGATGGTTCGATTCAAGTTGCACTATGGCTCATAAGAAATTGAAGAAACAGTTACACGCACCTATTAAGAATACGGGGATGATTAGAGTGGCTAGGAATGAATATAAAGCAGCACTAAGAAGGAGAAAGATGGTTTTGAAAAGGGACACTTGGCTGAACCTAATGGAGGCTTCAGAAATGCGTGATTCGGCGGCTTTTTTGGAAAATGGTTAATTCACCTTTCCTTACAGATGACACTAAAGCAACAATAGAAATTGCCATCACAGAACCAGAATGGATAACACACTACTCTAAGTTGCACGAAAATGTAGTAGATTGCACTGTAATAACTCAAGATTTGACCCTTACTGTACCCCCGACGAACACGACCGAATCACATCTTGTTTTTAAATTATGTGAAGTTATTAAGGCTATAGAAATGAGTGCTGGAGGAAAAGCAGCAGGACCAGACGGGATCCCTGTGGATCTTTTTAAAGCTAATTTAGATTTATGGGGACCCCTGCTGACACAAGTATTTAATGCCTGCATGAGAGAAGGGACATTTTTAATTACATGGGCCGAATCGGTAATAGTGCCCATTTTTAAAAAAGGCAATAGAGTTGACCCAGCTTGCTACCGTCCCATCTCACTCCTGGACTCTACAATAAAGATTATAGGTCGGGTTTTATTGGATAGGTTGCAGGTGTGGGCAGATGAGCATAAAATTTTAAGCGATCTCCAATATTGTTTTAGGAAGGGTATGGGTACTATTTAGCAAGGGTTAAATTTACACATCATTTTGGAAAAATATACGAGAGCCAAGGGGGGGAGAATTTTTATGGTTTTTGTTGATTTAACTGCGGCTTTTGATTGTGTTGTTCATCATAAACTATGGGTAATTTTAGAGAATCTAGGAATAGATATTTTAATTATTAATTTTTTGAGGCAGCTATATTTAGGGGCTAGCGCAAAGGTTCGGTACGGAAGGTGTGGTGAATGCACTAAACCTTTCCGCGTACAAAGAGGAGTGAGACAGGGATGTGTCCTTGCCCTTTCCTCTTTACATTGTACATTAACAAGTTAGAGGAGGTATTGGTTGAGAACTGTAATGATTTACCTCTCGTAGGGGGGCGACCCATCCCCGCACTTTTATATGCGGACGATGCGGTTTTAATGGCCCGAACCCCGCTTGCGCTCCAAAAGGTTGTCAATATTTTTTCAGATTTTATGTCTAATTTGGGACTCAATGTTAATTGCTCGAAAACTTTTTCTATGGGCTGTGGTAAGGGTACTAAAAACAGGGCGGGCCCCATTTTTATCTACACAAAACCTATTATCAGTGTTAAAGATTTTTCATATTTGGGGATTCTTTTAGCGATTCTGGATCTTGGACCCAGGCTATTTGCACAAGACGGCTTTTGTTTTCCAAATCAGTAAAGGCATTGATCAATTTTAGCCAAAAGCTGGGCAAACGGCCACCATGTCAACTACTGCAAATTTATAGGGCTAAATGCACATCTGTTGCCATTTACGGTGCAGGTATATGGGGATATTCTGATGTGAGTGCTCTACAGATTATAGAGAACCATTTTCTTAAGTTTATTTTGGCTGTTCCGGATAGTACGGCAAATTATATATGCCATGTTGAGCTAGGCATACCGTACTTAGAGGATTTGATCAGGTTACAGCCAGTTTTATTATGGTTCAAAATCTGGACGGTTGATGAAATTACATTTAATCGCTCTATTTTAAATGATGCTTTGAGATTAGAGGGGTTAGCTGCTTTAGATGGATTCAATACGTTAAAACGTTTTTAAGTAGTATTGGTCACTCAGAATATTTTAATGATCCTTCATCAATGTGCGGTGAGTCAAGGAATGATTTTAAAATTAAATGTTTAAATTTTTTGCACGAGAAGAGGGCTTCAAATGAGTCTAAAAAATCTACTGTATCAGCACATCAACTTACACTTTCTAGTGTGGGAATGCAACCATATTTGAATTTAACTATGAGTGACTATGAGCGTTTTTATTAACTCGATTTAAACTAAACATTTTACATCGTTTAGTTACTTACCCAGACATGAATGATTGGTCTAAAGAATTGATTAAATGCCCTTGTGATGAGATATCCGCACAATCTACAATACATATCATGTTCTTCTGTAAATATTACAGTAAACCCAGGAAAAGATGGATTATTCCTGTTTTACAGAAGTTTGGTATAAAACAATGCCGTCCTGCGTTATTAGCTTTGCAACTTTTAGATGTTGTGTTTATTGTTGCTGCAGTATCCGCTTTTTAAAAAAATGTACTTAAGTGTCGTAAATCTATTGTTTTATGAAATTTTGTAATTTAGAATATATTAATATAGTTTTTATCAGATGTAATATTGTGCTTTTATGGTTGCTTGTGACTGGTAACCGAATAAAGAATATATTTGCATAGAACAATACCCCAAGAAATCTTTGCTTGTTCTAATTGTAAAGCAAACACAAGGAGATGATGGACGGAGCGCTGAAACTTTTCAGACACTCACCCCCAGTCACAGATCTGGGTTGAATCCATCATCATTCTTTAGCTCACTTCGCCACCTCAGTTCAGACCCAGCTATATGCAAATCAGTCTTGACCCTGTGCCTCATGGGAACAGGCCAGCCCGAACTGCCAAGCCAAATCTTCCCTGAACCAGAAACAAGCATCCTGGGACCGGTTTCTGGGTAACACCCTTCATCAGCCAGGATAGCTTGAATCCAGTGGCAAAGTGAGCAAGGGATCCACGTCTGGGCATACCCTGCCAACTTAGGGCGAACAAAGCAAACACAAGGAGATGATGGACGGAGCGCTGAAACTTTTCAGACACTCACCCCCAGTCACAGATCTGGGTTGAATCCATCATCATTCTTTAGCTCACTTCGCCACCTCAGTTCAGACACAGCTATATGCAAATCAGTCTTGACCCTGTGCCTCATGGGAACAGGCCAGCCCGAACTGCCAAGCCAAATCTTCCCTGAACCAGAAACAAGCATTCTGGGACCGGTTTCTGGGTAACACCCTTCATCAGCCAGGATAGCTTGAATCCAGTGGCAAAGTGAGCAA
Source organism: Calotriton arnoldi (assembly GCA_963921515.1). Taxonomy (NCBI): domain Eukaryota; kingdom Metazoa; phylum Chordata; class Amphibia; order Caudata; family Salamandridae; genus Calotriton; species Calotriton arnoldi. The sequence goes on from CAWUFW010026538.1 coordinate 30,183, forward strand.
GGGACCCACGTCTGGGCATACCCTGCCAACTTAGGGCGAACAAAGCAAACACAAGGAGATGATGGACGGAGCGCTGAAACTTTTCAGACACTCACCCCCAGTCACAGATCTGGGTTGAATCCATCATCATTCTTTAGCTCACTTCGCCACCTCAGTTCAGACCCAGCTATATGCAAATCAGTCTTGACCCTGTGCCTCATGGGAACAGGCCAGCCCGAACTGCCAAGCCAAATCTTCCCTGAACCAGAAACAAGCATCCTGGGACCGGTTTCTGGGTAACACCCTTCATCAGCCAGGATAGCTTGAATCCAGTGGCAAAGTGAGCAAGGGACCCACGTCTGGGCATACCCTGCCAACTTAGGGCGAACAAAGCAAACACAAGGAGATGATGGACGGAGCGCTGAAACTTTTTCAGACACTCACCCCCAGTCACAGATCTGGGTTGAATCCATCATCATTCTTTAGCTCACTTCGCCACCTCAGTTCAGACCCAGCTGTAGGAGAGTAGGATCTGCTTCACATGGGTACCCCCACTTTTTGCTGATGCTTCACTGTTTTTCGACATTAGTCTGGCTGGGGCCCTGCTAATCAGAACCCCAGCCTAGCTGCTTCCTCTCTAAAATGGTTTCCATGTGCCTTAGGCACATCACTGATTGGGATCTGGAGTGCCCTTATAAGTCCCTAGTATATGGTATACTATGTACCAAGGGCATTGGTACCTCAGAGGCCTGCCAGGGGCTGCAGCATGTATTATGCCACCCCTGGAAGGCCATCCAAACTGACACCACAGGTCTGCTACTGCAGCCTGGGTAAGGTGGTGCATGCACCCCTTACTGTGATGTAGGTTACCTATATCACTAAATACATACACACATATAAACCTATAAGTCACTCCTAAGGCAGGCCTTATCAATCCTAAAGGCAGAGTGCATGATTCCTATGTGAGAGGGTGCCCCTGCATGAGCAGGGCCCCTCTGCAGCGTTCGGAGACCATCTCTGATGCTGTTTGTAGTGCAGCCTGACCATATACTCTTAAGCGCATTATATCCTCGCGGTAAAATGCTAACTTTGGAATGGCTGCACCTAAACATGTCGTGTTTGGTGTCAAACATCTTGGAATACTACCCCCCGCCAATCCTGGCGGCGGGAGTAACATTCCACCCTTCTAGAGGGAAAGACATGTTAACTCTGACTAGTCCGGTAACTTCTTTCCAGAGCCCTGGCATCACAAAATGGATGCTGCTGCCACAGACACGAGTCTGGCCTCCTGCTTCTGGACGAAACTCCGGCAGGGAGGCCTGGACAATAGGTTTCCTGTCCCAGGGAGGTGTGACCACCTCCCCAGACAGGATAATGTGTATTGGGGCTGGGCGGGAGCACTTCGGGTGCTTTGAAGTCCTGCACTGGGGGCACACTTGGTGTCCCTGTGCATACCCCAGTTCAAACCGGATCAGGGGCTTGCAGCCCCTGCTTTGGTGCGAACTGGACAAAGGGAAAGGGGTGTAGCCACCCCTCTGCCCTGACCCACCCATAGGTGGGGCCACAGAGTAGTCCAACCCCTATCTTTAGTATAAAGATAGGAACCCAGTCCTTAGGACTTTAGATTATCCCTGGACGAAACTCTGAAACTGAATCCTGGACCTTCGACGCTCTACTCACGATTAGAGGACAGAAGAATCTCCCTTGGGGTCAAGGAGTGACTCCCCTGCTTGGCAGGCACCAAAGAAGCATCTGTCCGGTTCGCATTTCTGAAGCTCCCATCGGACGCCGAAGTCATCGCATCACCAGAGGTGGATTCTCAGACTTCCCGAGGCTACCCTGAGTCCCCAGCAAAGCTGAGGCCCGTGGCTATCGTGGGTGACTTGAGACCGTGACCCATGGACACCAAGCACATTTGCAAGTGTATCCTCTTCTGGGTCTCCCAAGAAGTTGTGCTTTGGGCTCCGAGTAGCCCTAGCCTCCAGCACCACCTGCACCGAAGATCACTGGCCCCCACTCCACGAGTGTCCTGTGAGCCAGATCCACGTGTGGCGTCATGAGGCTCCTTTGCGGTCGCTAGCCTGTTGGCTAGTAGCCCTTAATGAAGGCCAATCTTTTTCTAACTTGGCATCCTGATTGCTCCAGGTCTGCCCTCACTTACCCTCACTGGGTGAGTTCCCCAGACCTTGCTGGTCTGCACCATCGACGATCTACATCTTCACCGAGACTTGCCGTTGCCAAGGCTTGTTGGGTCCAATCTGGTCGCCGACACCTCAGCACTCGACAGACATCGTGTACCAGCCCGAATCCTGCTCCTGGTTGCCGACAACGCCTCCTGGACCTCGTGGCTGAAGAGTCAAGATGACCGTCAATGCACCTGAAGCACTCGACATCGGTGGGCATCTGTCCATCGCCTTCCTGGTCACTGGCTAGTGACCCAGACTCTGTCCCCTCTGCTTTCAGGTTCTTCAGAACTCCGATCCCCTCTTGGATCCACCCGGACACTTTTCACTTGGTCGCCAGCAGCACTTTGCAGCAGATCGCCATTCAAATCGACGACGAAACCCGACCCCGAAAGGCAACTATGCACCCG
>CAWUFW010026539.1:0-32737 GCA_963921515.1 Calotriton arnoldi
AATGTTGTTCATTAGTGCTGTTCTATTTGAACTTTGCATTGCCAAAGGGCGTTTGTGACTGTTTAAATGTCTGTAGTCTAAGACTAAGCAATATGAATGATCTGGTTTCGCTACCAGAAACAAAGGATTGTTCATTGGAGAGATACAAGGCTCAATAACAGCTTGATATTCAAGTTGTTAGAATTTCTCTAACCAGATGTTTAGCTTCATGCTTAATTGGGTATTGTGGTGGCACTTGCTGGCTGAACCTTATAGGTATATGGGTCTCCAACCTTTTCTGTACTGAGAGCTACTTATGTTCAATAAAACGCATTGTGAGCTACTAATATTATTAGTGTTGTATAATTTCAATTTTGTTATATTTATGTTAATTCAACTAAAAAAGCATTCTAATTTAATAAGCTGGGCTGCACACAGGTGAGCTACTCAGCGGTAGCTGGAGAGCTACAGTAGCTCAGGAGCTACTGGTTGGAGACCCTATAATGTGATAAGGTGAGTCTTTATCCCAGCCTACATGATTGCAGTATAATGCCGGGGCTTGTGCAAGAGCCCGCTCCATGGCTTACACTTGTTTGACTACTTCAGGAACAAGGACGGAGAAGGATGGTATAATTATATCTTCCCTTGTCAGACTTTTCTAATAAACTCAGGTGGCCAATCCAATACAGCCAAGAGAACGTCATAAGTGTTGGTTACATTTTCCCAGAAAATTGCTTTAATAGTACGCAGTAAATCACCTCCAATTTGGATGTCCAAATCATACATTCTGTCAGGAGGGCTAACCAGTGATCTGATGTTTCAACTTGAAAAAATTCCTTAGTTGCTCTCGCAACAAGAAAATCTTGAAGATTCTTGTGAACTATTGTGACCTCTGCTGTGCTGACTAGCAGTGTCAGCACCCATGTCTTGTTCGAAGTAATGTCAATATGTTTGCCATATTTGGTGGAAACACCTGTTTCTTTCTTCTTTCTGAACTGGGTTTGATGTCAGATGAGCATTGCAAGTCCTTTCTCAGTTTCAGATACTCTTCTGGTCTAGCAGCCACCACTGGAAAGCCCACTCCATCCTCTCTCCCTCTCTCTGGAAAAGGTGCAATAAGAGTAGAGGCTGTGAGCAAGGTCAAATCTGCATGACTGAGTCTGTGAGCTTCTCCGATTGATCTGCACCTCTCCTTTTATACACTAAAAGATGGCTTACACAATATCATGTTCCTTTCCTGTACCAGTTGTTCTCGCTGTATTATCAGTCTTTTCACTTACCAAGGATCCTGCTGACTCCAACCAGCTGCATCTTTCAACTTTGTTTACTGGTACCATTCAATCATCCTCCCAGGGGCTTCAAGCTACTCTCAGGCTCTTTTGGGACCAGAACAACCTTAATGGTATGCCTCCCTCAATCCACATGCCTTGGCATGGTACAGTAGACACAGCACCTTTGCAGCACAACTCTTTTTATGCATTAGGAATAGCAAAAATAAGCATCACAAGATCATCTACTATCTCAGTGTGGTACATGGGCTTTTTTGCATGCATTTTCACTCAGAAACACTGCCTAAGCTAATTAACCTTCTCGCGTCATGAATCATGATGTCTTCCACACACTATTCCCTATATACTGCACACTTCACTACCTGGTTTTTAAAATGTTGTCAACCAATAAACCTCCCAAAGTGATATTTACGAATGAAGATACTGATAGCTAACCTAACTTTAGTAAGGTATTGCTGTTATATCTTGTACAAAATAATTACTTAAGTGGCTACTCTGGTATTTAAAATGGGTGCATTATGTTTTTGTCTAGGCACACAGACCACCAGTGCTGCTACAAGCACCAGCCTGCCAGGGACAGTGGGAGAGGCACAGCCAATCAAGGGAGTGGGAACAGTCTCAGTGGTAGCAGGGACAAGTGATAAGTCACCTTGCTTTCTTAATGACAATACTGTAGTTATTGAGTGAGGCACCTAGCCCACCCATTATCTCCCTGCGCATGGCATTTTGCCACCAAATTCTGCAGCATGGTTTAATTCTGCGCTGCAGTGTAGACAGTGAAATGTGCATCTGCTTCCATTAACAGTGCAGCACAAAATCTGCAATGCATACAAACCAAAGACTAGGTGTGTTTCCCAGTGCCCACTCAGTCACGTTCTAGTACTTCACTTCATCATTCTTTCTTTCTTTCTGTCCCAGATTACTCAAAAATGGAAATTCCATATCGGAATGTGCCACATTTTTCTGCCCAAGTGACTCGACTACGGCAACGCACTCTACGCCGGAATAAACAAAAACCTCACCTGCAAGCTACAGAACATCCAGAACGCCGCCGCAAGACTGGTCCTCAACCTGCCAAAACACTGCCACATCTCCCAGCACCTGCGCACACTCCACTGGCTCCCTGTCGAGGCGAGAATCACCTTCAAGATGCTCACCCACGCACACAAGGCCCTCCACGGCACCGGACCAGCATACCTGAACAGCCGACTCAAATTCCACGCACCCCAAAGGACCCTACGATCAGCCCAGCTCTCCTACGCCGTGGTCCCCGCACCAGAAAGACCAGATCGGGAGGCCGCTCCTTCTCCTTCCTCGCGGCCAAAGCATGGAACGCCCTTCCGCTCCACCTCAGACAGACAACATCGCTCCCCATCTTCGCAAGAAACCTCAAAACCTGGCTCTTCGACAGACCCCCTCTTTGATGGATGGAACCTGCATCCCCCCCCCCCCTAGCGCCTTGAGACCCTTACTGGTGAGTAGTCGCGCTTTAACAAACCCCTGATTGATATTTCATGGCTTCTATTACACATTTATTGTTACAATTTTTTTCTTGCATCTGTGTCAACCAATGCGACTAAGTTAAAGTGTAGAACATGATCAGTGACACCCAGCCATTCCATCGCTAAAACTCTACCTAGCCCAAGCCCTATAACTTACCTTCCTGTAGACTAACTTTCGCCACGGCCAAGTAAAGATTTTTACAGGGTGGAATGTGGACTAAGGGCCTGATTTAGAGTTTTCCGATGGGATATTCTGTGCAGGGGGAAGAGGCATGGGCCTACAGGCTCTTGGACCACCAGCCAGGCCCGGCTCCAATCCGGCCACACCACCATTGCCTGCAGCCAGGGTCTACTGCAGTCTGCACCACCATCCGCCCTCTCTTTGTCATCATCAACCAACCGCCTCCTCCACCACCTCCTACATGTGCTGGCGATGTTCAAATGTGGGCAGCAGAACCTGGCCCAGGAGACATTAACAAGCATTTGCAATGCAATAGGACTCGCATTTGCAAGAGTCAGAGCTATTGGAGTTATAAATGAAAATGTCTTGTACCCATGTGTTTTGGTTCGGAGTTGAGTGGATGTATGTGGTGTGGAGTGGAATTATGTGGGTTGGAGTGGAATTATGTGGGTTGGATTGGAATTTTGCTGGGTGGAATTGTGTGGTGCTGAGTGGATTTGTGTTCTTGGTTGGTTATTAAAATGGATGTGAATGGATCACAACAATTCTGCAGGGCAAGGCTGACAATATTAATTTAATGCAGAACAGTATGGTATGCAGTTCCTAGTGAACACTGTAGGTTGACGTATGGTTAGTATAATAAGTTATACACTAAGGGCAGGAGAACATTGCCTCCTTTTGGAAAAGAGACCCTCACACACCCCCATCAGTGGGGTGTCTTGCTTCATCATCGGGTCTGCTCCTTATCGGGTCGGCGCTGCAATACCCGATCGGCGCCCTTGACGGGGCCTTTTGGCGGAGATCTTTATTTCCTTTTTGCCGTAAGGTGCCGTGCGTGTGAGGGCCCTAGTGAGTGTAGATGTAGTGAGTGTAGAAGTGAGGTTAAAACAAAAGGGGGTGGTCCACCCAAAACAACTTTAATGATCGTGGCCACTCTCCTTCATTAAAAACGTGAAAATCGCGCACCCCTGTTAAAAGGTCACGGGGTTTGTGCGCATTAAGGTCAACATGTTTCTTGCCGATACTTCAATTAGAAGGCAATTCTTCAGGACCAAATCAAGATCTATGTCTATCCACACTTTTTGGTAGGGGTACACAATAAACTAATAAAGTGACCACCCTTACAGCACCCTAAAAAGTGGTACCTGTAGATCTATGACATCAACCTGTAGAAAAATATAAGTATAGAAGTATATCAGGACAATGTATAAACCTACTATACTTACTTAGTGTTCTAATAAAAATGGTGATAAAAGAGCATGCATCACACACAGTGGTAGTGACCATGCACAGAGCGATATGGAGTAGCAAAGAGAATTAAAAACTATGAAAACACAGGAGCATTATGTAAAAATAGTGTAAAATACGCTTGTTCCTAGCATCAAGAGAACTCACCCAGTCTGGGTAAAAGAGATGTTACATCAACGGTCGGCGAGTTCGAACACTGAATAGTGCAGTGTCCTTGATTAGGCGAGAGATACAAAACAATTAGTCAAGTTCTAAAAAGTAACAGTAAGTGTCGAGTAATCAGGCATAGGAAGATGATTACACCAATAAAGAGGGTTGAAGCTCTTTCAGCGCATGTATCATGTTACCCCCACGTAGACCGGTGTGGTCCCCCAGCCTACAAAGACCCCAAACGTCACCAAATAGGTAAGCATGGGGTGTCAGCCGGGGGATCCACCCACCTCGTGTTTGGAAACAAGCTCAGCGTATACAATCACAACTTATCCACATAACAATAAATGTTGAAGCAAGACACCCCACTGATGGGGAGTGTGTGAGGGTCTCTTTTCCAAAAGGAGGCAATGTTCTCCTGCCCTTAGTGTATAACTTATTATACTAACCATACGTCAACCTACAGTGTTCACTAGGAACTGCATACCATACTGTTCTGCATCACTTTGGGGCATGTATGCTGGACCTGGATAAATATAGCCCATAGTCCTCTATTTGTTAATAAATATTAATTTAATGCCAGTAAGAAAAGGCAGTTAGGGATGAAGGAAGTGGGTACGACAAAAACAATTAAATTTTGAGCAGCAATAGACGTATGTACATTACCAGCTATATTGCGGAGGATGAGGGTGATCTGTTGATCTTGAAAATGTGCCTTGTCAGTAAAGTCACCATGGTGGTGAAATGCCCGTGTAAATGTTTCCAAAAGCCCAGCTTTTAGAAATCCTTTACTTCAGAAGCTTTTTTTGTGGCAGTCATTGACCCGACCTGAAGGAGCTTGCAGTAGTGTTTCTGGTGACCTTTCCTTGATTACTTCAGTTCTAGTTTCCATTGCTCTTGTTCACCTTACTCATAAGTTACTTTGTGCAAAAAACTATTTGGAGCAGCAATGAACCGTTATTATTTCAATTGTGTCAAATCGTTTTTTCAAATTATTTTGTCTCTCTTCTCTCCGTACTTCCCTCGTTCCAGTTCTTCACATTATGGTGATATCATTACATTCAAACAAAACGAAAGTAGCCATACAGTGGCAATGTCTGTAAAGTGGAGCTAATGTGTTTGTGTGTGGAAAAAACCAATCTGGGCACTTTGCAACCACTCTGTCTTGCTTTAGTCATTTTTTTTCGTATTGTGAACTTTTTTCCCCTCCATCCCGAGGCTGCACTTCGGAACAGAAAAATGTCAGAAAAAGTCGACATTTCAAGTAAAAGGGTTTCTTTAAAGATAAATGTCACAAGCCCCCCCCCCCTAAAAAAAAGAACAAGAAACAGATGTTTTACTTTGTTAAATGACAGCATGTCTGATTTATGCGGATTTACCGCCATACCATGCAGTGGACAGGAACCGGAAATAATAACATCTTTTTATAGAAGCATTGCAACGTGGCAGTATCGTAGCCAATGTTTATCTGAGGTGCAATTATTTGTCAATGAAATTGATGCCGTAATGCTGCTGTTATGTTTTGTTGTAAAAGATTGCTAATCTGTCAGGTCTAGATATTATCGACACTGGGAAGACTGAAGGCCAAGACAGTCCTCCAGCATTTGAACTTTTGTCCTGCAGATAGCACACAAAGCCTGAAATCGACATATTAGGCAATGGAGCTGCAATGAGCCATTATTATTTCAATTGTGTCAAATAATTTATTTTTATTCATTGCTCTCCGAGCCGGAGAGCAGCCATATGGTGTGCAGTTATTCCAAAATAAAAGTAGAATCTCACTTTATTAATAAGACTTGAGCAAAATACAAGGGTCCAAGTTAGTTAGTTTTAAGACTTCTTGTGACAATTAGATGACATCTCTCTTCTACCCGTACATCCTTCGTTCCAGTTCTTCACATTATAGTGATATAATTAAATTCAAACAAAATGAAAGTAGCGCTTCAGTGGCAAACTCTGTAAAGTGGCACTAATGTGTTTGGGTGTGAATAAAACCAATCTGGGCACTTTGCCACCACTCTGTCTTGCTTTACTTAGCTGTTTATTTTTTGGGTATTTTGAAAAAACAATTCCTCTCTGTCCCGAGGCTGCACTTTGGAACCGAAAAATGTCAGAAAAATACAACATTTCCAGTAAAAGTGTTTCTTTAAAGATAAATGTCACAAGGCCAAAAAAAAAAAACAGAACAAGAAACAGATGTTTTACTTTGTTTAATTGACAGCATGTCTGACTTATGCAGATATACCGCCATGCCATGCAGTGGACAGGAACCGAAAATAATAACATCTTTTTATAGAAGCCTTGCACCGTGGCAGTATCGTAGTCAATGTTTGTCTGAGGTGCAATTATTTGTCAATGAAACTTGATGCCATAATGCTGCTGTTATGTTTTGTTGTAAACGGAGATTGCTAATCTGTCAGGTCTAGATATTATCAACACTGGGAAGATGAAACGCCGAGACAGTCCTCCAGCATTTAATCTTTTGTCCTGCAGATAGCACACAAAAGCCTGAAATAGACACATTAGGCAACGTATGTACATTACCACCTATGTTGCAGAGGATGAGGGGTGATCATGAAAATGTGCCTTGTCAGTAAAGTCACCAAGGTGGTGAAATGGCAGTGTAAATGTTTCTAAAAGCCCAGCTTTTTTAAATGCTTTGCTTCCGAAGCTTTTTTGTTGCCTTCATTGGCCAGGCCTGAAGGAGCTTGTAGTAGTGCTTCCTGTGACCTTTCCTTGATTACTTCAGTACTAGTTTCCATTGCTCTTTCTCACCTTTTTCATAAATTACTTTGTGAAAAAAAAAGATTTAGAGTAGCAATGAGCGTTCATCATTTCAATCGTGTCAAATCAGGTTTTTCTTTAATTCATTGCTCTCCAAGCTAGAGAGCAGCCACATGGTGTGCTCTGTGTTCTGACATAAAAGTAGAATCTCACTTTATTAATAAGACTTAAGCAAAATACAAGGGTCATTTCACAGGGAAACGAATGAAGGAACGGGGAGGGAGAGACGGGAAGACCTGTTTCTTTATAGTCAAGTGTGGAGGAGCGAGACCGAACGAGAGGGAAATAGATGAAGAAAGAGAGGGGTGGAAGCTGCCAGCGGCAAAGCAGGAGCGCTTCACTGGCAAACACTGAAATTAAAACGTAATCACATATAAAAGGACAGTGAATACAAGTAGCAACGAGCGCAGCGGAAAGTAACAAAAGAAAAATAGTTCTTCACACAACAACTGAAGAAGGAAAGCATAATGAAACTGTACTTTAGCGGTGCACCTCAGCCTTGAATGGGAGTGACATATCGGCAAAGAGAACGAGATAGGAGGCAGCAAAGAAGAGTAACAGCGGAGTGAACCTATTGGAAGTGGCAGGCGGGAAAAACATTGTTTTATTGATTCCAACAGGTCTTGCAGACAGCGCATGTGCACTGTAAGCTTGACCTAAAAATGAACTTGGGACCCTCAAAGCCCTTTTTCAATTATTATATTTGGTGGGAGGGCCTGTTGTGGGTGGAGAGGTTGGGAAGAGGAGTTGGGAAGAGGAGTTGACCTTAAATGTCAAAGGGACATTTGAGGTTTATGCTTTGTGAGGGGGGGGGTTCGCCTGTGGGTGGAGAGGGGGCTTTTGTTTTTTTTAAAAAGGTATTTTTCTTTGCCTTTTGTATCTGTCTTTACATTGTAGCTATTTAGTGCTGCAGTGTGGCTTAGTGACAAGACGAGAAGCTGTCCTCTGAAAGTGTCACATATTATACTGTACAATACGTACATTTTACCCCTAGACTGCCCCTATCTGAAGACCCTTGCCATGTATTATTTTTTCTTCAGTAGGTTACTTGCCTCTTCCTGAAGTCCCGTATACCCCGCTACCAGAGTGGGAACATAAAACTGCCTAATTATGTTTGACTTTATTGCTTGATGAGGTTATGCAGCAGCCAGCCAGCTGTCAGTGATACTGTATAATAGTTAGTTACTGCCCTTGTCCGACTCCTACCCTCTGCAACTATTGACCACTAATGGGGTCTGTCAACAACATACACAAAAAACTGAATCTTATCTCTTTTTTCAGAGAACAACTTCAGTACAATGTTCTTAACTAGTTCTCACCTGAATATATTAAGCTCTATCTGCTACCTCTCTCAATCTTCCCAAACCTTTTTGCAGGGTTTCCCACAGGGCCTTCTTAATGCTGGTAGTAGTAGTGGGATACCGCTAACAGGGAAGACATCATAAAACGACTGGGTCCCACTCGCACCTACTCTGAATGATGTTTGGAGGAGAACTCCAACTGTAGGATTATTCAGAAGGATTATCCATCACAGGCAACAAGACTGAAAGAAAACATAGAGTTAAGTGGGTAATCCAAGACTGAGACCTCTAAAACAAAAAAGTCTTACCAAAACAACAACTAGCAGTAGTAACTTGTAAGCAATCGGGGGAGCTACTATTTAATTTATTAAAATTAAAACTAAGCTTACAAAAACCTTAAGTCAGGAGTCAGAACTCAGAAGAAGGTTGCTCCATGTTGCATAGATTTAGTAAGCAACACAGCGTCTGATTCACAAAGGAAAAGTAAGTTATACTTTTGATGTTACTTAACTCTTGAAGTGTAATTCTACGATTAGTAACTTTTCCATCAGCAACTTTACGAGTAGTAACTGCGAGTAGTAAGTAACTGCTATAATGTGAAAAGGAGTTACAACTGGTTAGTTACTACTTGTAAAGCTACTACTCGTAAAGTTACTGGTAATGCAGTATACTGCAAGAAAAAACTTACACCAAAAGTGTAACTTTTCCTTTGTGAATTAGGCCACAGAGCACATTAGTACTATCCTTGGACAGACTTTGTTTGAAGACTCTGCACTATGATGATGTCCCTTTCATACCTGGGTGGGTAATAGGGCTGGTGTGGGCTATTATTCAGTTAAAAAGATCCTGTAATAGTTGGCGTCGCTTTATTCACATCTGCCCCATTAAGTGTGTGATCCATTTATGATGCAAATTAATGTAAATTATTAAGTCACACTTCAATAGATTGCACAACTTGGGGGAAGAGAGTTAGGGGTTCCATGAATGGATGGGAAGGGGGAATTGGGGAAAGATGAGACAAAGATAAACATAACATTCATTAAGTCGATGAACAGCACACCATCACATCTGTTGTGGAGAGAATGACACAGTTCAGTTACTAAATGCAAACCCAGAGTCACACGTTATCTACTTGTTATGTTACTTATGGTTGAAAAATACAAAATAGGGAGGACCCATACAGTTCTAAAAATTGTTATTGTTAAGATAAGAAAAATGAAACTGTATAAATGCCAACATGGATGGTGGATTTGCATTCTTCTTCTTGGAATGTCTATCTTGGATGCAGGGCTGAACCGGGTCGGTGAGCAGGAGTGTTATGAAGCTTTTGTGCAGAAGAGGAGAAGGTCTGCGGAATGCAAAAAAAATTAAATATTGTAGAGTCTGGGTAAGCTTCATGGTGGATGAGGATCAAGAGGGCAAAGCATAGGCTGGTGCAGTCATGTGCGATTGGCTGAGAAGTGAGGACAATCTTTAACCACCAATCCCAGACAAATAGGTACCTGCATGTACCAGGCAGATCAATCTCACAAATGTCAATAACATTTAGCTGTTTGTCTCCACCATGCGACATGTACTCCATGACAGCAACCCCCCCAGACCACAACCCCTTACTTAGAGTTTGACAATGGAGCCAACCCACTACTCTGCATTTTCTTAATAAGCCCACCTCTCTCCAGTCCACAGGAGTATGCCTCTTTGAGCCACCTTGTTTGTTTCCCTTTGAAGTAGATTGGCATTGTTTTTAACTTCATTCTTCTGACTTTTGTTGTAGTCCTATCCTGACCTTCAACCCAAATGGAATTAACCTGTAGTGTTGGAGAAAAAAAAGTAGAAGAATTTGAGCTATTTGTGGAGTTTTTAAATTAAACTGACTGGTCTCAGAAGAACCTGAGAAAAAAAGAAGTGCACGAAAGGAGTCGACCATGTAGGTAATTAGGAATGTGAATCATCTCCTGGGCCCCAAACATCACAAATCAGGTTTACAAATTAGTTACAATACACTCCCAGCCACAAAACAAAGCATTAATCACTGAATATATCACTCATAAGTGCAATAGTTATCTTTTCTAAGCCTAGTTCAAATTTTTTTATTGTATCTCTTTTCACATGGAAGCAACACTTAATGGCAGTCTTGGATAAATAATTATCTTTACTGGCAGCCCAGCAAGAGAATGAAAAAGGATGGGGATGTTAGGCATTGTCTTATGTCCTTTTAAGTAAAAGGGAGGCTTCTTGTGGCAACACTGGTCCACTCTATGCATGTGGCTAAAGTAATGGGGCTGTGTATGTCAGTCAGACACCAAATATATAAATGTTCTTCTATACACTTACCTTTTTTTTGCAGTTGGACGATAGTATATGCAAGTTCTGTTGTGGGCTAGACAGAGAAGTAGATTTTGTCCTCAAACTCAGGGGGTTTGCCCAGAAGTTCATCAGCTAACACACTTGAGTCTGACCATTTGCCCTCATCCAACTCCTGTCCTGTTTCAGGAACAGTGTAATCTTGTGGTATGAAGAGTTGGTTCATTTAATCATGGTCAATCTCTCCATGTTTTGAGGTGAGAGACTGGTCTTTCTGACTGTGACAACTGTGCCAACTGCACTGAGCACACACACAGAAGAAACACTGGCTACCGGAAAAGCCAAATAGTTTATTGTCAGCGTGCTGAGCTCTGGTCATTGTCACATCGTCCCATACCAATAGGTTTTGATCTAGATAGACCTCTTTTGGGTCATCCAGATAGTCTTGGACCATCCTCTGAATAGTCACTGGTGCTGCCACTTGCTCGACATCTGTTGTTTTCGCCTCTCCACTTGACTTAAGCCCTGACACTTGAAACCAAGCCACTGCAGGGACTGGGCCAGATTCTTTTGTTGCTGGTGTTGCTGGCAATGATGGTGGTGGCTGCTGTGAGGCAACAGCACTGCCCTCTCTGGAGTTGAAGGCTGCATGCCAGGACGTCTGCTCAGGCCTCTAACTTCTAGCCATTCCTCTTCCAGGTCTCTCACTTGATCAACAATACAAGTCTTGTAAAGTGAAACATTCCCTTCTGAAAAAGGAATGAGAGTGGGCAGTATTTTTGTACCGTGGATCAAGTATTGTAGCACATATGTACTCTTTGGAGGACACGATCTCTCTTTTTTTTAAATCTTTTTTTATTGCAAACAGAAAAACATAATAGCAGTAGCGTAATTCATACAGACCGAAAAGTGTGGCATTGCATATACAAGCAAGGTTAACCCTTCATACATTTTCTAGAAATACGATAAATTTTTGGCAGAACGTGGTGCCACACCACCCCCTCAGGCTGTCATTCCTCTTCCAGTTGAGTGGGTCCTTGGACGGGTGGGCAGAGCATCCCTCTATTAGTGTTCCAATTTCCCCAGGTATTAGATCATTTTTGGGGACATCCCCATCTCTCATAAATCGCTTGTTCCACTTGCATGCACCAATCCATATCTTCCTCCCATTCTCTCAGGGTCGGCCTAGAGTCTGCCCACCATTTTCTTGCTAAATTATGTTTCGCGACCATGAGACCAAGTGTAACCCATAGTATTTTCCCTATCATGAGATCTGTCATTCCCCATATATTCAACAAAAATAATTGGGGAGTGATTTCAACATTTTTGGCACTGAGCATCCTCACACGGGACCCCACTTCCCCCCAGTATTCCTGGATTACAGGACAGTCCCATCAGACATGGAAGAAGGTGCCCTCATGCCCACATCCTCTGTTACATTGTGACAAGGTTCTTTTCCCTATTTGTACAAGTGTAGTGCAGGCATAATACGTTCTGTGTCGAATTTTCAGTAGAACCAATCGGAAACCGCAACATATGTCAATCGCTCTTGGGGATGCAATCACCTCTAGCCACTCCTCGTCTTCCATATCCCCCAGATCTTGCCCCCATGGACACGGTCTCTTTATGCAGCCTTGTATTAACAGCTAAGTGAAGGACTAAGCTCTGAACCAAGTAATATGCTTCTTTGTTCATGCTGGTGACCCTTTGTGCCACCTTTTTCAACTGGCCCTGTAGCAGATGCAACAACAGGATTGTTTGGCTCATCGTACTGTCCTCTTTGATGTCTTCTTGAGTGAAAACCTAAAAAAGAATTATAACTTGTGTGAGGCACTGGACTATCCACCATTTGTTTACCTCCATTGTCATGCTTTTCCCAGTCCTATCCCCTCCTCTTTGAAAGACATAGTCGGTGATCGGTCCATACTGCTCGAACAGATGTTGCAACATATAGTAGGTTGAGTTCCAATGTGTTGCCACCTCCTGTATGAGGGCTTTAACCGGTACTCTATTAGCATGCTGAATGATCCTCAACTGCTTCCGGGCTTTAAAAGCATGACTGAAATGAGTGCAGCTTCTTTGTTTTTTCGGCAGGTGGTCAGTATGTTGCTGAATGTGTGTTCTTTATTGAAAAAGTCCTGCACAATAAGGTTGATGCAGTGCGCCAAACACAGGACCCTGAAATAGCCACCATCTGCTATGGCCTTGACTATAGTACTGCCATTGTCCATAGCAAAAAATTCAATTCTGAGACCTCTGGTCAAAGCCATGCAAACACCTTGCTGCTAAACTCTTCAAATATGTTTACTGCTATATAGTATTTCTCCATGGTGAACATCACTACATTGCTGCATGCCGCTGAATGCCATTAAACTGGCTTCAGTGCTGAGACCTGCAGATATCTCTTGCCCAATCCCCCCAAAAAGAGATCCAGTTTTCAGTGATACACATGTAATCAGATGCTTGACAACTGGTTCACATGTCTGTCATCAGATGGATAATGTCAAGAGCACTGTGCTGCATAGCTTGGCCAACCAATTGCAGCACAGAATGATGGAGCACTGGAACAGCAACTCTGGCAAAATAGCAGTGGCAGCTGCCACTGAGTAGCACAAGTGGGGTGCTGGGATTGAAAAAGAACTTTAAAAATTACTTACCTTGCGGCTGGACCGCCGCCTTGCCTCGCGTCATCCTCTTCTGTTCCTGCTTGAAGCAGGAAGCACAAACAGGCTCCCCTAGCCAATCACAACGCTGCAATGCAGCGCTGTGATTGGTCTGAGTGCTGTGGTTCAGTGCTCAGACAGCCAGTGGGAGCCTCTGGATGTTCACCACCAGGCTGTGTATTACAGCCTGTTGGTGAACATGCAAAGTGTGCATGACTGTTTGGCCGGCCCAAGACGGCCTGCCAAACAGTCACGTTCACTTAAGTGCCTACCACTCCTCCCCTTGTTGGCTGTGACACAGCCAAGCCCTGCCCACCCCGTAAACCGGAAAAATAAATTGATAATAACACATTGTTATTATCATTTTATTTTTCCTTTATCCACTGCTCAAAATGCAGTGGGGCAATGCTCCTCCGCCTTAGCGGAGGAGCGGCCACTGAAAAATAGGTCCGGCTGGGAACCTTCCATTTCGGGCAGATGACTGCCACAAATTTTAAAAATCCCTCTCATTCCACAAATGAAAAAGGGGGAGGGCCAGTGCTAACATTCTAGCCAGCTTCCCGTGGTACAAACGTGCCGTTGGGTAGTTGTGTTCGAAGGGCCCCTACTGCTTAAACATGCCAATATAGTAGCTTGGATTTTTTTCTTTTGTCGTGCCACTGACACAGGTGAGAGGAGAACTTTTTTAATGTGCCAATGCCTGAAGAACTGGATGTAAGTGGCTGTCATTTGCCTTTCTGTAGGGCATACCTCGAGTTGTGTAGGCAGGTCTCAACGGGGGTCTTACAAGTATGGAAGCTGGTGTGGTAGAACCACATTCCTCTGAGTAAGAAGGGTCATCACGGTGTCCTCTGAGCTGCCCTCCATTCTCCCAGTCACTGGCTCATTGTCATCACTCTCACTTTCCATATTTCTAAGGCTTTCAGAAACTTTCCTTTCCCCTTGTTTGTAGGGGTGGATTTTGGGCTTGACTGGGGTCCAATCCTTGTGCAGATCCTCAGAAGGGGAGCTTGGAGAAGATGGCGGAGTACCCTTTCTTTTTCTTGCTGTAGATTGTGAAGCCAATGGTTGAAGAGCAGCATATTGCTCAGCAGCAAGCTTAACCTCCTGTTCAGAAAAAAAACTGTTGCTGGCTGCGGCTCCTGATGTCGACTTTCCTATGACAATGGGGTACTTTGCAGCTGAGACAAATCCAGTTCAGACTTTCTGCTGGTTGCCATGACTATAGTGGCTGCATCAATTCAATGACATGGGCTTAGCTTAGATTGGGGTGGTGCTATTGATGCAAGAGTGCTGCTCCTGGCCTTTTGAAGTCTAGAAGAAGTGGCAGCAGTGTTGTGGCTTGCATCACTGTGGAATGGAATACTGCCACGAGCATTTGATTCCACAGAGATCAGGCGACTTGGCAGAGAGGCGGTTGGAGGGCGGTTGGCAATATGCTTCTCAGTTGAATAAAGGTATTTCTACAATGACTAAAGGATTGTAGTCATTACACGTTGCAATGAGTTCAATTGAGGAGGAACTTGGCGTGCAACCCATACGAGGGAACACGATTGCAGGATAATAAGGCTGCTCTTTCAAGCATCGGAGGTTTGCCGTACAAGTTACTTTCTTTTTTTTTTTTTTAGTCCTCATATAACCTCCATAGAATAAGCAACCTCTTAGTCTAATCCGCCCCTGCTGCTCATAACTTGGGGGTCCAGTCTCAGCTGATGGTCTTACGAGAGCCAGCCCGCAGAACACATCATGAGCTGACCAAGAGGTATAATCATTGGATGCATTGTTCCTACCAAACACCACTATTCAAGATCTAGGAGCTTCCAAAATAGCCCAAGCTCAGTTCTCTCCCTATAAGCATTGACCTTTTGATCTAAGTCCCTAAAGTATCTTACTGAATTCCACCAGCCTCTCCATGTAGGAGGTGCTGACTGGCACCGGTTCTTACAGACAAGTTACTTTCTCCAGCACAAGGGAGATTCGTGCAACTGTGACAAATAAGATATGGAGGCAAGTTGTGTTATTCACTTAATTCAGTATTTGGAAAAGCAGCCACCGTTGTGACTTGCCCAGTTACCTTTTTTAATTGACTGCCAGCGCACGCTCTCTTCTCTGTTCTCTCAGCCGAAATCAGATGTGCTTTGTGTGCGTCATCACACGAGGTCATGCTGACAGGCCATTTTGGATTGGCCTGTCATTTTACTAAATTGTAGAGCCATTTTGGATTGGGCAAAGACAATTGATGTACATAATGCAAACGTTCTAAATTTCCGAGCCATTTTGGATTGGTCAAAGACATTTGATGCACAAATTACAAATGAGGTTCCTATTTCTAGCTAATTAGATTAGCTTGGCATGTATTACAGTTTCGAGCCATTTTGGATTGGGAATTAACAATCAAGACAGAATCTACAGTGGAGTTTCAAGTTCCCTTATCCTTCATTTAATTAGTAAACAGTAATTAATGGTGAAAAGGTTACCTAGTATCAAACTTTGTTTGTTTTATGGAGTAGGCATTTGTAAAGTTACGCTTAATACCTTGTGGTGCTGGAGCAAGGAAATTGAACTAGTCCAATTCTGGTGAAGTGTGGATACTGGGCAATTCCACCAATTCAGCATGTCTTTTGGCCTTCTGGCCCCAAACCAGCTTTAAGATGGGAAGAATGGAAGGATTATCTTTTAATTACATTGCGACAGTGGGTGATTCTGGTGATATGTCTTCTGTAGAGAAAAAATATTTATTTTACATTCATTGGGGTCAAAACCTTTAAAAGTGAACAATCAATTGTCTAGACTTCCTGTTTCTGATGATTCTGACATGTTTGAGGTTGCCGAACTGGAGAAAGAAAAATATTTTGCTACAACGGTTTGCATTGGCATCACTACATTAAAAATATTCTGAGGAAACAGAGTAAACATGAATCTGTGGATGAGTATGTTGCTGAGCTGAGGAGGTTGGCTATAGATTGTAAGTTTAGTATTTTACAGGATGACCTCATCAGGGTTCAAGTAGTTATACATACTTGCAATCCAACAATTCAAGAGTGTCTTTGGGTGAATGACTTTAGAAGAAATTCTTGCTATTGTTCACAAAGCAGAAATTTTGGATACATGTGCTGAGGCACTCAAACAGAATGTTGTGGACGCAGAAATTGTGGGTAGGGTGAAACCTAGTACTGAAACAAAGATGACCCCTAGTTTCCACAAAGAAAAATCTAGAGGAAAGGAGCAAGTCAAATGTTATCATTGTGGTAGCAGAGATCATGTAGCCTATAGGAAGAATTGTCCAGCTGCTAAAGTGAATTATAACAATTGCAGAATTATTGGACATCTTTCAAATGTTTGCAGGAAGAATAATATGAGTGTTAAATGTGTGAGTAATGAGTGTGAGGACAAGAACAGTGATGACTGTGATCCTGAGTGAGATTCTGCAATGGGTAACTTAGTGATAAATGTTTGGAATAATCTTGTTCTGAACATTAGTGATGCTGCATTCAAGATCAAACCAGAATGTGTATGACTATTGTGTTGTTCAAATTACAATTTATGCTAAGTCAGTTTCGCCATATGTCATCATTAATGAGGATATGTGGACAACCTTGTTCTTTTATAAAGTGGGTAGCAGGTTGATTGAACCGGATATATACCTAAAAGGGTATAGTGGTGAATGTATTGACATGTTGGGATACAGATGGTTTACATTTTCCTTCAAAAACAGGCATGCCAGAGCTAAGTTGTACATGGCAAACAGGGTACCACCAGTGTTAGGGTGGTTTGATCAAAAGAAACTACACAATGTACTGGATCGCTACAGTAGTGAACAGGTATTAGTAATTGATGAAGGCATGACCTTGAGTCAGAGAATGTTTAAGGAATTCTCAAATGTATTCAGTAGTACTTTGGGTAATCTCCAGGGGTTCGAACACAAGATCATTCTCACAGAGAATGCCATTCCCAAAGTTCATAAAGTCAGTAACATTCCCATTATGATGAGAAAAGAAGTGTCTAAGGAATTAGATTGAATGGTTTAGGCACAAATTATTGAGCCTATTGCAGCTTCAAACAGGATTTCCCCACTGGTGGTAGTACATCGCAGCATAGGCAAAATCCGATTATGTGTGAATTTACGTTATTTAAATAGTAACATCTTAATTGACAGATTTCCACTACATAAGATGAATGAGATGGTCACATGTCTCAAGGGAGCCAAAAGGCTTTCAAACACTGACCTTTCTTCTGCATACCATCAGATATCCTTGTCAATGATTCAATTAAATTTACATCCTTTATCACCCATTTTTGCTGCTTCCAGTACAAACCATGCTGTTTGGGCAGGCATCGGCTGCAGCAGTATTTCAACATCTGATGTTCAATTTATTTTGTAAAGAGAAGGTTAGAATATCCTTTCAGGATCAACCAATCAATCAATCATTCATTTGTAGAGCGCACTACTCACCCATGAGGGTCTCAAGGCGCTGAGGGGGGATGGGGGGTGTGCTGCTACTGCTCGAACAACCAGGTCTTGAGAAGTCTCCTGAAGGTCAGCAGGTCCTGGGTCTGTTGCAGGTGGATGGGGAGGGTGTTCCATGTCTTGGCGGCGAGGTGGGAGAATGATCTGCCGCCGGTGGTCGTTCGGTGGATGCGTGGAACGGTGGCGAGGGCGAGGTCAGCGGAGCGAAGCTGGGGGTTCGGGCTGTAGAAGGTGAGTCGTTTGTTGAGGTAAGTTGGTCCGGTGTTGTGGAGTGCTTTGTGAGCATGGGTGAGGAGCTTGAAGGTGATCCTCTTGTTGACGGGGAGCCAGTGCAGGTCTCTCAGGTGGGCAGTGATGTGGCTGTGGCAGGGGATGTTGAGGATGAGGCGTGCGGAGGCGTTCTGTAAGCGTTGAAGTCTTCTCTGGAGTTTGGCCGTGGTTCCCGCGTAGAGGGCGTTGCCGTAGTCCAGCCTGCTGCTGACGAGGGCTTGGGTGACCGTCCTTCTGGTTCCGGTGGGGATCCATCTGTAGATCTTGCAAAGCATGCGGAGGGTGTTGAAGCAGGAAGAGGAGACGGCGTTGACTTGCTGGGTCATTGATAGTGTTGAGTCCAGGATGAACCCCAGGTTGCGTGCGTGGTTGGTGGGTGTCGGTGCAGCTCCCAGCGTGGCCGGCCACCAGGAGTCGTCCCAGGCGGAGGGGGTGGAGCCGAGGATGAGGACCTCTGTCTTGTCAGAGTTCAGTTTCAGGCGACTGTTCTTCATCCATTGTGCGACGGCCTTCATTCCTTCGTGGAGGTTGGTTTTGGCGGTGGCGGGGTCCTTGGTGAGGGAAAGGATCAGCTGGGTGTCGTCTGCGTATGAGATGATGTTGAGGTCGTGCGATCGGACGATGTTGGCGAGCGGTGCCATGTAGACGTTAAAAAGGGTCAGGCTGAGGGATGATCCTTGGGGTACGCCGCAGGTGATCTTGGTGGCTTCAGATCGGAATGGGAGGAGGTGGACTCTCTGGGTTCTGCCGGTGAGGAAGGAGGTGATCCATTCCAGGGCTTTGTCGTGGATCACTGCGTCGTGGAGGCGTGTGCGTAGGGTGTGGTGGCAGACGGTGTTGAAGGCGGCCGAGAGGTCCAGGAGGATGATGCCTGCGGTTTTGCCGTTGTCCAGCAGGGTCCTGATG
This sequence comes from Calotriton arnoldi, assembly GCA_963921515.1. Lineage (NCBI taxonomy): Eukaryota > Metazoa > Chordata > Amphibia > Caudata > Salamandridae > Calotriton > Calotriton arnoldi. The sequence continues at coordinate 19,046 of CAWUFW010026539.1, forward strand.
TCGTCAGTGGTGGCAATGAGGGCGGTTTTGGTGCTGTGGTTGCTGCGGAATCCGGATTGGGACGAGTCCAGGATGTTGTTCTCCTCGAGGAAGCGGGTCAGTTGCCTGTTGACAGTCTTCTCGATGACTTTCGCCAGGAACGGGAGCAGGGAGATGGGCCGGAAGTTCTTGAGGTCCTTTGGGTCCGCCTTGGGTTTCTTGAGTAGGGCGTTGATCTCAGCGTGTTTCCAGCTCTCCGGGAAGGTGGCGGTCTCGAAGGAGCTGTTGATGATCTTCCAGAGTTGGGGTGCGATGATGGAGCTCGCTTTGTTGAAGATGTGGTGAGAGCAGTGGTCGGATGGTGAGCCGGAGTGGATGGTGTTCATGATTTTGATGGTGTCGTCGTCGTTGACGTGGTTCCAGGAGAGCAGGAGGCCGCTGTGGTTGGGGGCGGTGAGTCTGAAGTGTCGGCGGCTGTCGGGGGGGGTCTGGGTGTTGAAGCTGTTGTGGATGTCTGCGATCTTGCGGTGGAAGAAGGTGGCTAGGGAGTCGCAGAGGTCTTGCGACGGCGGGATGTCGTTGGAGCTGGAGCTGGGGTTGGCAAGTTCTTTCACGATGTTGAAGAGCTCTTTGCTGTTGTGCGCGTTGTTGTTGATGCGTTCCTTGAAGGAGGTCCTTTTGGCGGTTCGAATGAGTTGGTGGTGCTTGCGGCTGGCATTCTTGAGGGCTGCGTGGTTGTCCGGTGTCTGTTTGTGGCGCCACTTCTACTCGAGTTTTCGGCAAGTCTGCTTGGATGCCTGGAGGTCGGTGGTGAACCAGATGGCCCTTCTGTCAGTGCGTCTGTTTGAGGGTTTCCTGATCGGGGCAAGAGTGTTGGCGCAGTCGTCGATCCATTGCCTGAAGTTGCGGGCGGCTGTGTCGGTGTCGGTCAGTTGGTGGGTCTCGGCGAGGGTGGTGATTAGCTGGTCTTCAGTGACCTTGTTCCAGCTGCGGTGGGGGATTCGTTGCGGGTGGTTGTGCGTGGTGTGTTTCTTGAAAGAGAAGTGAATGCAGTGGTGGTCGGTCCAGTGGAGTTCGGTGGTGTGGCTGAAGGTGACGTGGTTGCTGGCGGAAAAGATGGGGTCGAGCGTGTGTCCGGCGGAGTGGGTGGGTGTTATGACGAGCTGTTTGAGTCCGAGGTTGGCGAGATTGTCGAGCAGGGTGGTGGAGTTGCTGTTGTTGGCGTTCTCGAGGTGGAAGTTCAGGTCTCCGAGGAGGATGTAGTCTGTGGAAGCAAGGGCGTGCGTGCTGACGACGTCGGTGATGGAGTCGCTGAACTGTGGTCGGGGTCCGGGGGGGTCTGTAGACAAGGGTTCCTCTGAGGGTGGTGTTGGGATCGATGTGGATCTGGAAGTGCAGGTGTTCGGCAGTGCTGAGGGTGTCTTCGGTGCTGGTCGAAATTCTGAGGGTATTCCTGTGGACGATGGCGATTCCTCCTCCTGGTTTGTTGGTGCGGTCCCTGCGGGTGATCTTGTAGCCGTCCGGGATGGCTGAGGCAATGTCGGGCGCCGAGGAGGGGTTCATCCAGGTCTCCGTCAGGAAGGCGATGTCCGGGGAGGATGAGTCGAGTAGGTCCCAGAGTTCGATGGCGTGCTTGTGGACGGAGCGGGTGTTGAGTAGTATGCATCTGAGATGGTTGTGACCTGCCCTGGTGGGAGGGGCAGGACGTGCCGATGTTCGGTGGCTGGTGAAGCTGCAGCTTTGGCAGGAGAAGGGTCCATGGGTGAGCTTCGGGGTGGCCTGGAAGCAGGTGGATGATCGGCCGGCGTTGAGTTCGTGGAGGATGACAATTTAATTTTTAGAATGGATATAGCGAAACACGACTGCAGATTGAAGAAGGTGTTGAGCGTTCTTGAGGATAAGGGCTTGTCTGTTGAGATTTCAAATATAAATTTGCAGAAAGTAGTATAACCTATCTAGGACATGTGATAAATGAACAGTGTGTGGAACCTAAGCCCACATTAGTTAGTGTGAATGCAACACAGCCTATGAACAAGAATGATGTTAGATCCTTTCTGGGCATGTGTGAATTTTGTGCAAAATATGTTCCAAATTTTGCAGAGAGGCCATACAGTATAAGACAACTTCTTAAAAACAAGGTTATATTTGAACGGTCTTCTAAATGCAAGAGTGATTTCGAAAACGTTAAGATGGTAACTGCTAAGGCTGTTCCCCTAAAAGGTTTTGATCCTTGTGCTGAATATGTGGTCACTATTGATGCAAGCAACAAAGGTTTGAGTGCAGTGTTAACGCTGATTGATAATGGGGGGAAAAACAGGTCATTGCTACGCATCTAGGTGTTTGACTCCATCTGAGGAGAAATATTCATCATAGATAAAGAAGCCTTGGCTTGTACATGGGCAATGGAACATTTTCGATCTTTCGTTTGGGGTAAACCGTTCACTGTGATCACAAACCCTTAGTAAAATGTTGATGACGGAGTGTACTGTGAACACTTCTGCCAGAATTGCTAGAATTTCTATGTGTAGGCAAGATTATGTCTACAAAATTGTTTACATTCCTTGGAAGAATTATATTGTTGCTGATTCCCTTTCTAGAATGCCAATCTATTTGGAAGAATTTGAGGATGAAAAATTGAATGGTTTCCAAGTGGGCATGACAAGGGGTTGTCGGCCATTAAGAAGACTGAGTTGCTGTTAGAATATGAGAATAATGTTGTGCTGCCAGAAGTAATGTCATTTGCTCAGAATGGATGGCCTAAAAAAAAAGTCTAATAAGTCTTGTAATCCTTTTTGGGAGGTGAAGTCAGAATTATCTGTGGGGAATGGATACTTACTGAGAGGTGACCGAATTGCACCGCCTGATATGTTACGTGGTGTAATCATGGAATTATGCCATGAAGGTCCTTTTGGAATAACCAGAATGAAGGCTGCAGTAAAGAAATTGTTTTGGTGGCCAGGAATAGACATAGAGGTTGAAATGTTTGTGAGGAATTGTAGGAATTATTCAATGGTGGACAAATCCTTACGCACTTTACGTCCGCCAATGAGTGAAGGTTTGATTCCTAGGTTTCCCTGGGAATGTGTGCCCATTGATATAATCATAGTGTTGTTGGATTTGTTCACTAAATGGCCAGTGGTGAAAGTGTTAAATGTAGCTGATACTGATTCAGTGTTGGAATTTTTAGATCAGACCTTGATGTCAGAGGGTATTCCAGTTTCCTTACTTAGCAACAACGGTGTGCAGTTTACCTCTTGCAAAGCTAAAGCTTATTTTGAGAAATTAGGAATAAAACACAGAACTACATTGAGTGGAAATGGCATAGTGGAAAGGTTCAGTCGTGTAATTAAAGACATTTTTCAATCTGCAATGAATTCTAAGGAGGATGGGTTATTTTGTTGTTTATGGTGGTCTGGGCTTACCACGTCACTAGTAATGACAACACTGGTTTGGCTCCGTTTGTTATGAGAGGATGGAAACCACGTTCTAAATACAATCCTGATTGGGTATTTTGTACCGGAGTAGAATAATGGTCATTGGATGATGTTCTTGATAGACTGTTGGATAAGCATGACAAGAGTAAGACTTATAACAATGCTAAACATAGTGCCCAACCTGTCCATATCAAGGTAGGGGAATGGATGCAAATTAAGAAACCCTATCAAAGTGTGGAAAGGCGAAAGTCAGTTTCATGAGCCTGAAGAAGTAGTGGAGCTACTGCAAAATGCTGTTAGGCTGAAGAATGGTAAAGTATGGAATCTCAGCTGGGTCGCTTTGGGATCTGAAGGAATGTAGGGCCTGCTGTACCTGCTGCTGTGAGGGAGAAGCTGTGCCCTGGGATCGCCACGCACCACTGGGGAGATTACAGCTTCCATCAACCCTCTGCCTGATTCACGCGCTCAAAAGCGCAACGCTAATTCACGGCGAGTGTAGCTGCCTGCTGTACCTGCTGTTCTGAGGGTGAAGCTGTGCCCTGGGATCACCACGCACCGCTGGGGAGACTAACGCTTCCATCAACCCCATGCCTGGTTCACGTGCTCAAAAGCGCGATGCTGACCCGCGGTGCGGGACGCACGTGTGGGCGAGTCCGGGCCGGGCCTGTCATCGCCCAGAGGAGGCCGGGCTGGGCCCCCTCTCTAAGCCGTTCACTTTGGGAAGAGACCGCGACTTTGACCAGATCAGCAGGTGATCATTAACAATGGGTAAGTGAAAGGCATCCATCAAACAGTTGGGGGGGGAAATAGCCAACACCCTCAACTCACTTTTGTCAAGGGCAGCCAACATTCTGTCACAAGAGATTGAGCTGATGGAGCACCGCCTTTCATTGGAGGAGGGCAGGAGAGGTACGGGTTAACTAGTACCCCTCCCAGAGGGTCAGCCTATGTTGGCTGGGACGGAGGACTCATACGTACTCTCTAGCTGTCCTTCCTCAAGTTTGCATGAAGACGGGTCACCTCCACCATCAGATTCAATAGTAGAGTCAATGGTCAAGAGGAAAAGAGGTGGTGGGGAACCGAAACTAAAGAACTTGAAGGCAACGAGAATGCCCAAAATTACCGAAGGGGCAAAGACTATGGACCCAACCCTGTTTGATAAAGATACCTCCCTGAGGAATAATGAGGACTTGTGTGTAAGACTAGAAAATATGGTCTCTCTGTTGCTCCAGCCATTACTGCATTAACTGACGAGGATTGCAGAAAGCCTAGCTACCCTCACTAATGGTGGGATTACCTGAGAAGGGGGTTTGAACCTAATACCTTATCCCGTCCCAGCGAGAGTTCCTCAATCACAAGGGGTTAGCATGGTGGGGGGTTAACCGCGTCCACTCTACCCAATTTACCCAGCACGCAGACGGCTCCTGATCGTTCCAACCAAATCTCTCAACCCTAACCAAACTAACTAACTAACCCAGTATTTGTAAAGTGTGAACTAATCACCTGTCTCAAGGCACTGGGGGCCGTCGGGGAGATTAGGTGAGCTATTGCACAGAGTCAAATGATGCTGAGCTGATCTGCCTCCGGCGTTAGGGATCGAACCGTGAGCCCATGCTGCGGAGTCAGCCACCCGGGCCGCTGCGCCCCACCTCTCCCACCCTCCTCGACCCTTGTGTGCCCAGCAAAAACCGCAATGCCTCCAGAGGTCTCCACAGGGAAGGCAACTCAGGTGTGAAACTAGCAACCTGGAATGTTGCAGGCCTTGGCCTAAAGCTGGGTAACGTAGAGTGGATATCCCTTTTGCAGAACCAGGACATACTATGTTTACAGGAGACTTGGGCAATAGACCCAATATTTGTGGAGGGGTATCAATTGTTCCAAATGGAAGCAATTTTTCCCTGTCAGGCAGAGCTAGAGGTGGCTTACTGACCCTAATATCGAATACATTGCCCATTCAGATCAAAAGGTTTGTGAGCCCATGCCCCTACTTTCATATTTTGCTATTTGAAGGTGAAGGGGACTGGCTATTGATAAACTTTTATAATAATAACTTTGGTGGGAACATGGCAGCTGTGGTGCTCTCATTGGAAAAGGAGATTAACAAAATTAGTGGAGCACTGTCAAAAAACGCATTAGTATTTTGTGGGTAGGTGATTTTAATGTCCATCCCTGCAAGTATTCAATGGACATTGTTTGCAGTTTAGTGGACATGGAGGGCGATGCAATCCAGCACTTTATGCATAACGAATATGGCAACTGCTTAAATTGGATGCTATCCACTAGGAATCTGGAAATATTTAATAAGGTAGACCCACACACATGAGGCTTTGCGAAGAGAGTATGAGTCTACAGTAGTCTTTGCTTTAGCCTCTGAATCCCTCTGACGAAAATTTACCCAAACTGACTCTAAATTTTCCATCATCAGTGACCATGCAATCCTTTTTTTACACAAGACTGGGGAGGGCGTCAGTACACCGGCAACAGTAAAGGTACCTAAGCCAATTCTGGCCAGGAAGAATGGGTACCAATTAAAATGGGACAAAATTAACAAGGTGAAAGTAGTTTCACAGATTTTATCTAAGAAGCTGGAGACGGTATTAAGCTGCCTGGATCCCAATTTATGCCCCGAATCCTTGTTATCACTCTTTCGGAATTACTTGGGGAAATTAAACTCACCCTGACTCACTTTAAGTCTTTCAATGAGGCTTGTTCAAAGTCCTTAGGAGATCTGCACAGGGCTCTCAGAGTGTCACCTAGAGATCAGGCCCAGATAAAGGCACTGCATAAAGTGTACAAGTCAGCTTAAAAATCTAGGAAAAGGGGTCTGAGGGAAGCTGCCTGCGAAAACTTGGCTCAAACTGCAATTGCTAAGAGCAGCAGGGAAATCTGGAAAGTAATAAATGCTCCCTTCCTGAAAAACAATGAAGAGACAACGTTGAATATCCACGTTAGCAAGGATGCTCGGGTGGCTTACTTTGAACAGATTTTCGGGGCATGAATCCTCGGCTGACCCAGTTGTAACAGTGGTAGCTCCAAAAGAGTACTTGGTATTCAATTTGGACGAAGTAAGAAATGGGTTGGCTAAGTGCAGCAGTGCTAAGGCCCCAGGCCCAGATGGGGCCCCTATTAATTTCTTTCTAGAGCACCAAGATCTGTGGGCCCCATTGTTGACTAATGTCTTCAATGTCATATCCAAGTCTGGCCCCATAGCCTTCTGAAGAAGCAGTATAATTGTCCCAATTTAAAAAAGGGAGATAAAGCGAAACCTCAGAACTACAGACCGATCTCCCTTTTGGGTAGCACCTCGGAGCTGATGGGCCATTTACTGTTAAACAGGCTGAAAGATTGGGCCAGGGAGAAAAACATCCTGATTCCAGCGCAGTATGGCTTCCAAAGGGGGAGAGGGACGATAGACCAGTGCCTGAATTTGAGCCTGACTATCACAAAATATACTACAGCTAAGAGCGGACAGATTTTTATTGCCTTTATGGACTTAATGGCCGCATTTGATTGTGTGAGCCACCCTAAATTATGGCTAATAATGGAAACGATGGGCATGGACGTAGTAATAATCAATTTTATTCGCCAGTTGAATTCCCAAGCCACAGCGTGTGTGCATTACGGTAAAAATGAGGAATGCACGCGATCCTTCCAGATCACGAGTGGCGTTAGACAAGGTTGCGTCCTTGCCCCTTTCCTATTTTCAATCTATACTAATGGGGTTGAGGCCGCTCTTGCAGTATCTACACCCGATGTCCCCTCTTTTAATACAGTCACACTTCCGATATTGTCATATGCAGATGATGCGGTTTTAATAGCAAGAAGTGGGGTGGCCTTACAACGCCTTATTGTGGCCTATGTAGACTTCATGAAAAGCTTGGACTTGAGAGTGAATTAATCTAAATCATTTGTACTAGTAACAGGGGCATCTCCCTCTAAAAGAATCCCATCCTTTTATATAGGGACCTGAAGATTAGATGTGGTGGACACCTTCCCCTATTTACGTGTATCGTTTGATAAAAAACAGTCCTGGTCAAATATGATGGCCAACAGGGCCCTAGTAATGGAGAGAAGTATGGCAGCCATTTTCAGTTTTATAAAAACACTGGGATCAAAACCAATTGAGCCTATACAAAAGGTTTATAGTGCCAAGACCTTTTCCGCCGCTACGTACGCGGCAAGGGTTTGGGGAATGGCGCCTATAGACTCCCTCCAAAAGTTAGAGGATGGATTCTTCAAGAAGGTCGTGTCCCTCCCTGGCTCTTGTTCTAATTACATCTGTCATTTAGAACTTGGTTTATCGAATGTGACTAACACTATTAGGCTTGCACCTATTCTGCTTTGGCATTCAATATGGAGAAGGGACACTGTTAACTTAACGCAAACTATAATAAACAAATTGTATTATTGGATAATGCACATAAGATCATTTGGCTGCAGTACATAAAGACCACACTGACATCATTAGGACTAGTCGAGCTATTCACTAACCCCTGTACCTGCCTGAAATTTTCAAAATTAGAGTAAAGGCCATATCCCTATCCAAGGCAGATTATGAGAGAAAGGAACAAAATTATACGAAAGCTTCTATAATGTTATATCAAATGACCCCGCCTCTTAAGGAGGGAGATTACTCGTATCTAGAGAGGGTGGGGAATCCGCAACATAGATTCATCCTGATGAGGCTTGCACTAAATTTAATTTCCCTGATGTTGGGCTTTCCTTCGAAAAGGTACAGTTTTAGCGAATTAACAGCTTGCCCATGTAATGGTAGCTCTGAGCAGTCCGATCTTCACCTATTCTTCTTTTGTGGCTTTTACAAAGAACAAAGATTAAGGTACATTCTACCACTTCTGCGACAATATCATTTTAGCCAATGCCATCTCGCTCTTTACTTCCTCAAACAACGTAATGACACATTTATAAGTTTCACGTTAGCCACATTCCTTTGGTCCTGTATGAAATGGAGGAAATCATGTTTAGTTGGGAACCCATAGACCATTTAAGAGGTAAACCTATTTATATCATTCATCACTCGGCACTTTATGAAGCCAACAACCCGGAACTCTGAGGAGGAATCATCATAAGTTTTAAATAAAATGTTTTCTCGCAAGGTAATTAGTACCTGTTTTAAGTGTGATGGCAGCATTGTTTATAATTAATCTTAGATATTTTAGGTTTTATACATCCTTCGGGAACACAGTGGTAGAAAGAAAATTTGAATATGTATGTGTTAATTATATTATGAAGTAGCAAATCGGTAATTGGATAGCTTGTCGGACCCTGAGTGAGGTTTTGAGCGTTCACATCACCTATTTGCCATATTAATTAACTCTTTTTTTCTACATTGTTATGCTTGATGCATCCACAATATGGCTTGCACACTGCTATTTTAACTCTGTATTTTGCACTGATATCTTATGAAATGGTGTTTTATCTTGTATTGCACTTTTATGATATATGTTTTAATTAGATACAATAAAGTCATTGAATTGAATGTGGGGGAAGGATATGGAGCATGATGATGAGGATTTTGAATGGTTACTTGATGAAGTGTGTAATTCAAAGTCTAGCTGTGAAACAGAGGACAATTCTGGCAATACTTGTGCTGATTCTGTTAATGAGAAAGGTTGTGGAATTCAAGACATCACTAATGAACTTTTTGATAGGAAGAGGAGGATGGGTTGGAGATGACAGATTGGATTGAGAAGAAAAAAAGGTGTGGGAAAACTACACAATCTTTAAAAGATGTTATTGTTCACGATAAGTAAATGTTTAAATAAGTATGTTTAGGATTTTTGTTGTTTTTGTGTTTTGCAGGCTATATTTCTATATTATGATTTTTTGCTGTGTGTGTTACACATCTGTACTTTATGTATTTTACGAATTATTTTATGCTAATTGTGTCCAATGCTATTTGTTTTCCTATATATATTTATAGCTCGTTATGTAGTTAGAACTGATGTATTCTTTAATTGTGTAATGAGGGGTATGTGTTGTGGCTTGCATCACTGTGGAATGGAATCCTGCCACGAGGATTTGATTCCACAGAGATCGGGTGACTTGGCAGAGACTCGGTTGGGGGGCGATTGGCATTACGCTTCTCAGTTGAATAAAGGTGTTTCTTACACAATGACTGAAAGATTGTAGTCATTACAAGCAGGTACACCATGTTTCCTGAAAATGGTGAAAGACGGCACACCAGTGGTGGCAATATCCATCTTCTTCTCTTCCTTGCTGGATACTTTTTTGGCAGGAACACGCTTCTTTGGGACCATCTTCAAGTTCTTTCCTAGCTTTGGCATTTGTCAGCTGTGCAAGCCGGTAGCAGTAGAGGAGTCAGGTGGTGTCACTGCCGGCCTTCTGTCTGGCAGTACTGTGTGTGATGTCTCTTGTGCACCTAAATGCACACCAACAAGAAAAAAAATCAGTGACATGGTGCAGTTTGAATCTACAGACAACATAATTTAGTGAGGTCATCACAAATAATTAACAATTTTGTATCCATTTCAAACCATAACATAACATTTCAACAATATACAGATTAAAAAGTTTACTTTATGTGCGTCTAAGGCCTATGGGATGCTTATGGCAGGCAGGGGGTGCAGGGAAAAATTTAACAATCCTTTAAACAATTACTACTGGTGTGTGTCTATGGCACACACCAGTAGTGCAGGGGAATATTAAATAATCCTTTAAAAACAAATATTGCTGGTGTGCGCCTATGAGACACCTATGGCAGAGAGGGGAAATGGAAAAATCAAATAATTGAAAAATGTATTGCTGGTATCTCCCTATAGACTATGAGAAATCATATAGGAGGCAAGAAGGCACAGGGAAAAATTGAAAAAAATGCATAAGAAACACTGTACGTACATACTACAATTATCGCCAAGCACATTACACTCATATCAGGAAAAAAAGATAAAATCAAACAATCAGGAAATTATAAGCTCACGACTCACCCGTGAGCGTCTCAATGCACTGGGGGCGGGGTGGAGACAGCAGTTCCATTCAGTCGAATAGCCAGGTCTTGAGCACCTTCCTGAAGGTGTTTAGGGAGGGAGCGCGTCTGATGTCGATCGGGAGCTCGTTCCAGGTCTTGGCTGCGATGTAGGAAAAGGCTTTTCCCCCTGTTCTGGCTCTGTAGATGCTAGGGGTTACAGCGAGGGCGAGGTTGGTGGAGCAGAGGTTTTGTTTGGGTACGTGGAAGGTGATTTTCTCATTGAGGTATTGAGGTCCTGTGCTGTGGAGGAATTTGTGGGTGAGGATCTTGAAAGTGACTCTCTTCTCGACGGGGAGCCAGTGGAGGTTCCGTAGGTGTTGGCTGATGTGCTCGTGTCGGGGGATGCCGAGGACGAGTCTGGCTGTGGTGTTCTGTATCTTCTGGAGCTTGCGGAGTAGAGACTTGTTGATGTCGGCGTAGAGGGCGTTTCCGTAGTCCAATCTGCTGGTTATGAGTGCGTGGGTGACTGTCTTCCTTGACTCGGGGGGGATCCATTTGAAGGTCTTTCGGAGGATGCGAAGGGTGTTGAAACAGCTTGATGCGATGGCGTTGACCTGCTTGTTCATGGAGAGGGAGGTGTCGAGTACGATGCCGAGGTTTCTGGTGTGGTCCGTTGGGGTTGGCGGGCTGCAGAGTGCGGTGGGCCACCAGGAGTTGTTCCATGCTGATGGGGTGGTTCCGAGCACGAGGACTTCTGTCTTGAACAAATGAACAAAAAGCAAAAGGGCATAGGCCTCTTCAACCAATGTCCCTAGAAAATGGCTATGAAAAGTGGACGAAAGGGATTTAACACAGGCTACACAAAATGGCCACTCTGGCACATGGCCACCAAGGGGGAAGTCATGGACAACAAAGAACACATGCATGCCTGTGTCAATAGCACAGCACACTGCCTATACAAAATGGCCAACCTGGCACACAGCCACAAAGGGCGAAGACATAGACAACAAAGAATACATGCAGGCCTATGGCAAAAACAAAGCACACTGGCTACACAAAATGGACACCCTGTCACGTGGCCAGTGGTCACCAAGGGCAAAGGCATGGACAGCAAAGGATACACGCAGGCCTATGGCAAAAAGCACACTGGCTACGCAAAAAGGCCACCCTGCCATGTGGCATGGAGAACAAAGCCAAAATGGTGGCCTATGGCCAGCACACTCACACACACACACACACACACACACTGGTCACACAAAAAAATGCCAACTTGGCCAGCAACGAAAGGAGGCATAGGAAACAAAAGAAAAACCATTAATTCAGCAATGCCAAAGGTGAAAATTATGTCAACTTTAAACATTGACAGACCACAAACATCCAAAGGCATAAAAAATTAGCCCACCAAAAAATACTTTACAGAAAAATGTAAAATACTAACAGAACACATTGTGTATTTAATCCAAGGTGTAGGAAAGTGCCTCTTTTGACATGGTTAGCCCCCAGTTTTTGCTTGATGCCTGATGTGATTTTGAACTGTAAGTGCACTGGGTTCCCAGTGCCAGATCTCTTTCCCATAACTGTACCACGATTGGCACAACATCAGTTACCCATGTAAGTCCCTAGGAAATGGTACCCCTGGTACCTAGGGCACAGGTACTGAAGAGAGTCCACTGGGGCTGGAGCACGAATTGTGCCACCTCAGAGACCCCTCACCAAGACCATGCCTTCTGCCATTGCAGGCTGCGTGTCTTGGTGCAGAGAAATCCGAAGAGTCGACATGACACAGCCCTGTGTGCCATGCCCTCACACACTGCATGAGATATAGGTAAGTCACTGCTACTGCAGTCCTTACAGCCCTAAGGCAGGGTGTACTATATATCATGTGTGGACATATCTGCATGAGCAGATATGACTCTGCAGTATCTGAGCCATTCTTGGATATTGTAAGTGCACAGGAAAGCCATAAAAAGTACATGGGCTGGATACTTGACATTCCAAGTTTCCTAGCTCCATGATGGCTTCACTGTACCCTAAGATCTTTGGTACCAAACGTTTTGTCTTAATAAATCCTCACTGATGCCAGTGTGGTATTTATTAATAAATGCACACAGGAGACCCTTTAGAGGGTCCCCTGAAAACCTATCAAGCACTGGTGTGATCTCTGACTAGTCATAGCCAGTCTGCCACCACCAGACATGGGTGAGAGCCTGTGCTCTCACCCATTGGGTGAGAACCTGTGCTCTCAGAGGCCAGAAACAAAGCCTGCTCTGGGTGGAGGTGCTTCACACCTCCTCCAGGCTGGAATGTCCTTCCAGAGCGGGAAGCTTCAAAGGCGTTACCTCCTTTGAAGTTCAGCCCAGGCTTCCCCAGATAGTGGAGGAAGCCAACCCCCCTGTCCTGCTCATCATTTGGCAGGAGGAAAGGCGGGAAAAATAGTTAGATGAGAAGGAGTATCCACATTCAGCCAGCACCACCCCTAAGGTGTGGCAGGCGATGTGAACCCCTCTCCTGAAAATCCACCATCTTGAGAAACAACCTATCAGGGCTAGGTAGTGGTCCTTCCCACAGGAAGTGGTCACTCAGAGGCTGTAGACACCCTAAGGGTAGGTAACCCACTGGCTGCTACATGTCACTCTCTTTAATGCCCCTAAATCTAGCATTTAGGTGGCACCCCAAGGCCTGGAAACTTAGATTCGATGGACAAGAAGAAGAAAAGGACAAAGAAGACCTGCTGCAGAAGAAATTGGTGCCAAACCCTGCCGGCTGCCTCTAGGGCTCGGCAATTTGAGAGCGCTATGTTGTCCTGAACTGTGAAGACTCCAAGAACCCCAGAGCTCCTCCAGCCTTCAAGAAACTGCCAAGAACCTCCCTTGGAGTGAAGGTATCACTCCCCAACGACTTCGACACAGCACCCACACCAAAAGAAGAACAACAGTTCCAGGGAGTCAGATCTGTCTCCCCACCAAGTTTGGAGACACCAAGACCTACCGGAGCCACATTTTACCAATACCTGGGGTACCAGGCCCCATACAGCAAACAGCAAGATGAAAAGTCCATTCCGGACTCCAACAATTCCAGAAGCAAGCACCCATCGAGGGACATCATGACTCCTGAGACACACATCCTGAGTGTCCCAGCTGTTCCGAAATCGCCTTTTCAAGTTGCCTGCTCCTGACCACGAGGACTTTTCGACCAATGCGGCTGACACATCTGTTCTGCACCTGGCCCCATTAATGACAAACTAACTGTGCTGTCAACAAAAGGAGGGACGCAAAGAGGCTTGATAAAGGTCCAACGTATATGCCCTAAATTAAGCCAAGAGACAAAAGGTAC
>CAWUFW010026540.1:0-2500 GCA_963921515.1 Calotriton arnoldi
TAGGTCATGAATTTGGTTTTGGTATGATAGATTTCAAGACCATACCGTGCACAAAACCTATTGAATCTATCAATCAGATTTTGCAGGCCCCTCCTGGCTTTGGACAACAAGAGTGTGTCATCTGCAGAAGGAGCACTGAAATTTTGTGCCCTGCCAGGGAGGTGGGAGTCATTAACACAATTCAGCAAATAGCTGACACAGTTATTAATATATAAGAGGAAGAGTGTTGGTGCGAGAACACAACCTTGGCGCACATCTCGTTCAACTGGGAAGACCTCGGTCAATTTCCCACTCGTGTCACACAAACCTTGGCAAAGTTCCCCTCGTGGAGTAGTATAATTACATGCAGTAGGTTGAGGAGACCCCCATCCCTCGAAACATCTCCCACAGTTACCCTCTAGGCACCAAATCAAATGCAGTGTGAAGATCGATAAATGCCACCAAAGTTCACCTTTGGCCAAGTCTTCCGTTCTCCACTTGGCAAAGAGGAAATGGAAGGCCTGGTCAACGGCACTAGTGTTGTGCCTAAAGCTTGCCTGCAGGTTCGAGAGAATATGGTTCTCCTCACACCAATCTAGAAGCAGCTCCAGGACCAGTTTGCAGAAGACCTTTTTATAAATTTTCTATGAGGCTGATTGTGTGGTGGTTGGAGGGAATGCTGAGGTTCCCCTTTTTAAAAATTGGCACAATCTCAGCACCCCTCCAAGATGTAGTAAGGGCTTCCTCTGTCATTATTGCCTTTGAGACAGCAGTTATATAGGGGACCCAAATAACATTGTCAGATTTGAAGAGATCTACAGAGATCTTATCGAGCCTAGGTGCTTTCCCTTGTCTAAATAAGGCCACAGCATGAGCAGTTTCCTCCAAGGAGAAAGCTACTGGAGGCAGGCTGGGATTCAGCGGGCAACTCATATTCCTAGGGGCAACAACTCTCTCTAGTTCAAGAGATGATAAATACAAATGTCCACAATGGGTTCCCCATTTGTAGGGTAATATTGAAGACTCAGCCAGTTTACCCAATTTTTCACTGCCTAAGCTGACTAAAGACCAGAATTTCTTCTGGGTATTGGTTGTTGGGGCATCCAAAAGATCCAGCCAAATTCCACTTTCACTTTTTACTTTGGCTTCCTCTAAAGTAGCCTGGTAGGTAGCCCTGCTTTCCCTGATATGCTGAATGTCTTCCTTTTTTATTGCTTCCAGCAACTTCATCTTGCCAATTTTACAGGGATTACTAAACCACCCCTTTGGGGCAGTTGGTTTGAGTCGCCCCAAAGCTTTCTTAGTGGTCTTTAAAAAAAACTTCAAAACCAATGGCAGTAGTGATCATTCAAACTGCACCGGTCCATATCTCCTTAATTCCAGAGACTCTTGTGCCTACTCCTAGGGTTTCGACTGCCTGCAAAACTCAACCATAATAATCCAAATTCTTTTTAGTAGGCGGGCAACATACTATCTATTTACTCATTCATGTATCCATTTTTCTTGCATATAGCTGTAATCACTTCAGATCCAAAGTTCATTAGCACAGTCTTTTACTTCTGTTGGGAATTATTCTCCAAGTGTTGAGATTTGTTTCAAAATGTTCTTTATTATAGGCCAATTTTCAATCATTTTTTGGCAGACCCAGCCAACGCGTTTTATCCCTTTTAGGGGATTCCTCAGGGCCTAAAACAATTACATATATACACAATCAGTACTTTAATTATGTTGAAAACATGTCACTTTTCCTCTTTTTAATTTTATAAACTTTTTACATTTTTTTTATACTTTTAAATACTTTTTACATAAAATGTGTCCTGCAGGCGTGTGTCTTATACACCCTCTAGAAAACACAATTCAAACTTGCCCAGTTCAATCTCTTATGTATGGGCATAAAGGGTGGAACTGGACAAGTTCAGATTTATTTATCTTGTGACCTAATAAAGATGATTTACTAAAAAATTTGAATACTAAAAACCTTTAACTCATACCAAATTCTCTTTATTGCCTGAAAATAGATGAGTGATTCTAATTATAATGTATGTAATGTTCAGCTCACCTCTTCTCTAAAACAATGGCAAAAATCCATACAACCTTTCAGATAAAGAGTGAGAATTAGCCTGTGTCATGGTAAACCTAAATTCTTTTAACTGAGAACTGATTCCCGCTTGAGCACTTTCCTCTGGCTTCTGTTCACAATGCTCTTTTTTTGTGGGTACAATTTAACTCTGCTAATGCAGTCTCTTAAAGAAAGGTGTCCTACTCACCTATGCACAGTGGTTGATGACACAATGAAGAGGTGGTGGGGCAGGTGGAGGGTGCGCAGGGTAGCACAGGAGGAGGAGCGCAGGGGTTAATAATAAATAAATAAAAACACTTATTTAAAGCTGCCGGCCGCATCACCCCTCAACCTTGGTGTTCTGCTGCTTTCTGGTCACTGCAGACACTGGGACAGCAGCAGAGATTCCCTGTGCAATCCCCACACTGCTCTCATGATATGAGAGCAGCACGGGGATTGGCC
>CAWUFW010026540.1:7500-32734 GCA_963921515.1 Calotriton arnoldi
CACTTTTGCTGAATTGGATTTTGTTGGAGATAGGACTGAACTGTTTCACACTGCTAACCAGGGGCAAAGTGCTTGTGCTCTCTCCTTTAAACGTTGTGAAATCTGCATACACATAATTGGCAAATTGAATTTATTTATAAGTCAAAAGTTAATGGTCCTACATGTATCCAGGGCCTGTAAATTAAAAGCTACAAGTGCGTGGCAGCAATCATTGTGCAACCCACTAAAGTAGCTTGCAAAACATGTCACAGGCTTGCCACTAACTTGCATTTCGATCTGGCAAAAAAAAACTTTGCTAGGCCAAAACCTTTCTTTTTAATACTTATAAGTCACCCATAAGGTAGGCCCTAACCGGTCATAGGGTAAGGTGTATGGCGTTTAAAATGTAGCACATGTGTATTTAAGTCCTAATCTCGTTTTCACTATTGTAAGGCTGTGGATTATCTTATTACACTTAATAAGTGATAACTTCAGTTAGGGAACAGATAGAAAAATGTTTCTTACCCTCAAATGAATTGTAATTTAAAATCCTCTTTAATGGTAAAGTCAGATTTTAAATTACTATTCTGAAAAGCCACTTTAAGAAAGTTGGCATTTTCCTCCTAAACCAAAATTTGCCTTTCTATTAGGGTCCAGGGTCACATTACTGTGAATGTATAATCCTCCCAGACATGGAGACAAAAGTGCCTTGGGTTTTGGGCAACGTGTTGTTTAGGCCTGGGAGTAATTTTGATTATGCTGGAGTAACCAGACAAATCTCAGTAACTCCACATTACTTTTTGATGTGGAATTACCAATTATTACGCATTATGTCCACTCGTGTATTTAAGAGTAATTTGGGGGGGAAATCAGGCACAGAATCAAAAAAACTAGCAAGAGGCTACTCGTACTGGTGTCCATTTTGTTTTGGATGCGAGGATGCATTTTGTGAAAATAGCGCTAAATGCAGGGACTAATTTGGGGGGAAAACAATTGCACTGCTATTTGTATTCTGTTGCATTTAGCATTCTGAGGTCCATTTTGGATGCGAGGGCATTTTTGCACTAAGAAAAAAACCCGAAATGCCAAATTACTCTTCTCACATAGTTATGCAGAATCTGCATAATTTTGCACTAACTACGCTACAGAAAATTATGTGAGATAAGCCGACCTCTAGTGTTGCTCTACTGAACAGGATTAGGGGTTGGCAGAATCGGTGGTGCTTTATTCTGGGGAATTCCACATAATTACATTACATTTCTGGGGAATTCAGCCAAGGGGAAGCGTGGGCACCGCAATGTGCAGTGCATACCCTTTGGTACCCTTACATAAATGTGTAAGGGCCCTGAGGGGTATGCAATGCACTCCAGTGCAGTGCGTTCCCCTTGGAGCCCTTATATAAGTATGTAAGGGCACCAGGGGGTATGCTATGCACAGCAGTACCCAGGGCCTGTAATTTAAAGTGCCCATCATGGACTGCAGCACATATTGTGCCTCTACAAGAGTGACACATTAAAGCAGGTCCCCCAGCCTGCCAATGCAGACTGGTAGAGCCGGATCAAACTGCTAACTCGATTTTGCCATTTAAAGTAATAGCAAAGCCCAAACCTTACATTTAATATATAGAAGTTCCCCCTAAGGCAGGTCTAATGAGCCCTAAGATAGGATACTGTTGGACCTGGCCCTTTCTGCAGTGTCACCCCCAAATCTTTTGCCTTTACCCTCCACTTTTTGCTGAATTCGGTTTTGCTGGCGTTTGGACTTTGCACACTTTACCACTCCTAAACAGTACTAAAGTGCCTATACTCTCTCCTCTAAACATGTTAACATTGGCTCATCTCCAGTTGGCATATGAAATTTACTTGTAAGTACCTAGTAAAGTGTCACTACATGAGGCCCAGGGCCTCTAAACTAAATGCTACTAGTGTGTCTGCAGCACTGATTGTGTCACCCACTTAAGAAACCCATTAAACATGTCTCAGGCCTGTCCCAAAAAGAGAGCTTCAGAGGAGAAACCACATGTTAAGGGCAAATGGTGGACACACACAAGAGGGGCTGTTCTTTTGTTCTCGCGGACAGGTTGGCATTCAGGACAGAGAGGTGGAAGACATTGTCAAAACAGTTTTCTTTGGGAGCAGCCCCCAGGTAGCTACACTTTCACACACCAAGAGAAAGGTTCTGGCATCTTTGGATTGGGCAGAATAGTGAATTTGTGGATAGTTAGATGGATGAAGGCTGTCGCCAGCTGGATGCAGACCAGCCGCCTGAAACTCAACTCAGACAAGACTGAGGTCCTCATCCTCGGACCCACTCCCTCCGCCTGGGACGACTCTTGGTGGCCAGCTGCCTTGGGATCCGCACCCACACCCACCGACCACGCACGCAACCTGGGGTTCATCCTGGACTCATCGCTCTCAATGACCCAGCAAGTCAACCCCGTCTCATCCTCCTGCTTCAACACCCTCCGCATGCTCCGCAAGATCTACAGATGGATCCCCTCCGGAACCAGAAGGACAGTCACACAGGCCCTCGTCAGCAGCAGACTGGACTACGGCAACGCCCTCTACGCAGGAACCACGTCCAAACTCCAGAAAAGACTTCAACGCATACAGAACGCCTCCGCACGCCTCATCCTCGACATCCCCCACCACACTCACATCACTGCCCACCTGAAAGACCTGCACTGGCTCCCAGTCAACAAGAGGATCACCTTAAAGCTCCTCACCCACGCCCACAAAGCACTACACAACACCGGACCAGCATACCTCAACAAGCATCTCACCTTCTACACCCCGAACCGCCAGCTTCGCTCCGCCGACCTCGCCACCGTCCCACGCATCCATAGGACCTCCACCGGCGGCAGATCCTTCTCCTACCTCGCTGCCAAGACATGGAACACCCTCCCCACACAGCTGCAACAGACCCAGGACCTGCTGACCTTCAGGAGACTTCTCAAGACCTGGCTGTTCGAGCAGTAGCTGCACCCCCACCCCCGCTCAGCGCCTTGAGACCCTCACGGGTGATTAGTGCGCTCTACAAATAAGTGATTGATTGATTGATTGATCAGGAAGTCATCAATATGCAGGAGGGGACCTGGCAGCCCTTTGGCTAGTAGTCACATCACCAAGGACACTAACTAGGCATAAAAGTAGCGCCCCTGGCACTTAGAGCTCAGATCACGTATACCCTGAAGAGTGGCCCTAAGAAGGACTACTCTGGTGTTACCTGGACCCAGCAAAGAGAGGCTACAAGAAGGCTGTAATGTGCCTTGTGCTTCTAGGGCTGTTGTCCCGTGCTCAAGGAAAAGTCGTCCCTGAGCCCAGACAGAAGAAATGACTCCAAGAGTTACTTGACTGACTTCTTGTTACAGCTACAGGACCACAAAAGCTGAAGAATCCTGCCTTGGAGAGTTGTTAGCCAAGAATGCCTGACTGCTGCTGACCACCAGCATGCAGCCTGGGAGACTGAGACCTGGAAGGCCACTTTGTTGGCACAGCCACAATGCGAAATATTAGTTTGTATTTACTAAACCTCACAAGGGCTGACTTGCGTTGCCTTGCATGGCTTGGCAAGGAAAATGGGACGCAACACAGCCCCTTTTGCAGCATTGCATTCTGCATCACGCATAGAAAGAGAAAATTGCCTTACAAGGTTGTATTTGTGCAGGAAGGTAGACCTCCCCGCACAAAAATAACCCTTCTCCTAATGCAGGCACCCATGCACCATTTTAAAAGGGTGCCTGTATTGCCGTTAGGCAGCCGCAAGAGCTCCAGAGCTAGGAGGGAGGTGAGGAGCACCATATATAAGTAGTTATGGCACTTTTCAACTCTCTCCCATTCACGCAGCACAGGAACTTTGCTTGCTGCCCTGCGCTGCCTTATCTTTTGTTAAATATTCCCCTCAATGTTTTGCTTCAATGAGTTTCATAGTTGCAGAGCGAGCATGGAGAAGACTCTGTTACCTCCATTGCTACTTCTCGTAGCTGAATCAGCTGATGTAAGGACCCATTAAGGAGCAAGAGAATGCATCTTACCTTCCATCTAGAAAGCCACCATCTTTTAGATTAACTTTGTTTTGTTTATTATGCTAACATTAAAGGTGGATTACCTTTCCTTTTCAGTATTGTTGGATTTAATCCTCTTGCTACACATCACATTTGGAAAATAGTGAAGTTCCAAACAAGAAATGAGTTAGCGGACCTCTGCAAACATATTAAAGGGCTGACTAGAGTCAAATGTCATAGTTTGCACTGCTATTACTCACACAACGAGAAGGACACAAACATAAAACTAAATTAGACTAAACATAGAGGGGGAAGAAAACCAGAAAAGAGGGAAAAACAATAGACTAGCCAACTTAGTTTGTGTCCTTCTCGTTGTGTGAGTAATATAGATATCTCAGGAGAACGAGAGAATGCGTCATCTCTTGTCGCTTCGGGCTGTGGGTATAATAGTTTGCACTGCTCACATTAGTGATCAGTCCCTTCTAATTGACGGAGTAACTGTTATTTAAAAGGGCTTGACTCTACGCTCCTTCCTTATGCTGAATTGGTATGCACATTTCTGTGCTTCTGCACAATACCCTATGCATGCCTAATCATCTTCTGAACTCTTTATTGCTACAAGTGCGTCTTTGCAAGGGACTCTTTGTCCACGTAGGCTCTTGTCCCTACTCATATTTGCTTTCTATGAACTTATGCATCTACTGGTTAGTGGTATTTATCAGATATCTTGTTTGGGTTTGCTAACGGTGCATGTTAATCCCCATAAGGTGTAAGCCACCATTATTACTCCTTATCAGTCCCAGAGCTCTAACCCCTACCTTTTGCTAACATGTTAGCGAGCCCATTCTTGTTCATAGATTGTGACCAGACAATTATTGGTACTCCAGTGGCAAGTCCATTCCACTCACTTGATTTCTGGGCTGTTAGTAACAATATCCCCAGGTTTAGACAGCACTAGCTCCAAACGTACACAGCTCGGTATAACAATCTTTAGCGCCACATTGGGTGAAGTTTAAAGAAAGTAGACTGTTCTTACTTTACATATGGGCATGTTCCAATGGGGTAATCGATGGTGCTCAGGTAAGAAAGCACAAAGATGATTAAGTGTTGCTTGTGTAAGAGTTTTACTCCGGAGACATCCTTCAGTACAAATTTTAATGCGCAGACAACTCATGAGTAAATCACAAATGTGTAATTCAACAGAAATTACATTTGTTAAATGTACGGCAGCCGCTTGATTTTCTTTTGGCCCACTGTTTACACCTGCTTTCATTTGGTGCTACAATTTCATACAAAGCCAGGTTGCACAGCATTAGTAGATATGGCTTTACATAAAATTCTGGAGTTTTTGTGCTGTTGCCACCCAAGTACATCTCCTTCGCATTCTTTAACAGGGATTTGGTGCTGCGCATTGGCAACGCAGTTGTGCAGTATACTCGTATCAATGTTGTAGCCCAAAAAAAAACATTTCTTGCAGCTATCAATGCGGCTGTTTCTGCCTCTTTGCATCATGCAAGAGCGAGCACAATGTCAGGTAAGTACAATACAGTTTAATGGCACTTGGTTCTTTTGCTTCAGTCCTTCAAGAATAAGGCCCTTATTACAATGGCGGTTGGTCGTATCGCCGACCACCATCGTTTCGGGCAGGTGACCATCCAACAATGTGTCAGTGGTCCCACCTGCCCGATTAGGATATGACTGCCGTGCAGGCGATCATAAAATGCTTTTTTCTACTGCGGCTTGTGCTGCGGCCCAGGAAAAGAGCCGCAGCACAAGGAGCAGTAGAAAAAAGCACTTTGTGCACATTCATGCACCGAGTGCCAGGCACCATATGGTGCTATGCACTTGGTTCAAGGATGTGTGGGGGGGGCCACTACATGAGCCCCCCAGGCCCTTAAGCAGTCACCCACAGGGGAGAGGGGCCCTGCTTGAGGCCCCCAAAGTCCGTTTCCATCAGCCTGTTCATGGCAGTGGGATTGCCATGAACAGGCAGTTGTAAAGGGATATCCTAATCCCTACAGCAGTGCCTACGCAGGCACCGCCTCCATTGTAGAGTTAGGAATCCAACCGCAATCCCGATGAGATCTTTGATCCTGTCGGAGGCAGCGGTACTACCCCCGACCTCTGCCGTCCGACCGGCTGCACTGTAAAGCAGTGGTCGGACCACTGTCCTGGATGGCGAGCAGACCGCAATCGACGGCCTGTTGGTGGGGGTCTGCCCGCCATCATAGCGAGGGCCTAAGTTACAGCCTGACTTTCCATATTCTTAATATTAGGGCAATTCTATACTGCAACCTTCCGTCCTACAACTCCAGTTCTCCATAGTATGCTTCCTCCTGAGGCAGCGTTTGCCATCCTGAAATGTTTGGTATTAGAATTGATCCTACTATCAGGATTTCCACCAGGAAGGTTTTCAGTTCAACTGTGGCATTTTTCCTTCTGATGCTTATGATCAGTTCTTATGCGTGGGCACTAAAGGCCCTTATTATTGTTGGGCTATCCAGTGTGACTTCATGAATAGGCCCCACATGAATGGGTCAAAGGTTAAAATTTGACAGAAACCTGTCAGCTTTACACCCTGATCACTGTAACAGTCTGGCTGGAGTAATTCGAACTAAAGAACCTGTTCTCTTTTCACTTCCTCCAGCCTCACCTTTGCGAATAGGGACTTCCAGAAGCTGGTGCAGTTCAACTTTGAAGGACAGAAAGTGCCTAGTGTCTACCTGAATGTTGAAAAACATATATATTCTTCCATTCTGTGGGTTTAAACATACATTCTGCAACTCTGCGCTGTTTATTTCTACACTGTCCTCTAGAAGAAGTATCTCACATCAATGAGGGAGGGTAGAGGTAAAAGGAGGTGGACTAGTCCTCCAGAAAACAATCAGAATAACCAAGTACGAGTCCCTCCTGCTGGAGAAGGAAAAACGTAACCTACAGGTAGGACTGGAAAAAGAAGATTTTCTTTTAAATAACCCTCACCCACCAGGGTTGCCCCTTGGTGGCATGCTTCATCATAGGGTTCATCCCTGCCGTCTACGGACAGGGGTGTGCTACTACCTACGAAGACGCAGGAGCACTTTGTAAAAAGGATGTTCCTACACACCTATACACCTGTGTGGGTTGGAAAAGATGGAGTGGGTTATCTATATGAAAAAAGGGTTTAAAATATCAAGCTAGTAGGAAAAAATACCTTTATTCACTCCCCTAGCTAATATGTTAAAATCTGAGGACAGTTGGGAAATGCTTGAGGTATATGACCTCCCTTTTCCCTGGTCGACTAGTTTCAAGCCCTACCCCAAGGCTTTTCTTCAGGACCTTTAAGGCGAAAAAAATGCTCCCAATCCTAAAGTTCTATTAACTTATAATTTAATAATAATAAACAAAAAGTGCAGAAATCAAAAGTTATACAGCACCTAATTGGTCTGTTTAAATCGCAAAAATCCTACAGAGGTTTGGAGAGAAAAAAGAAAGAAGAAGTAAACACAGATCTTCTTGAAAGGCATTTAGGATACATTCAAACATTTGTATTCTATATCCAAAACTCTTTAAAGACATTTATTTGTGAGAATCTATTGATTTTATAAGTCCAAGAATTTAATACTTTTCTTAAACATATATATATATGTGTATAAATATATGTATATATATATATATATATATATATATATATATATATATATATATATATATGTAGTTATACAGTAGGTCACAGTTTCTATAGGAAGAGCATTTTTATTTTGCTAATAACTTGTGTGCAAGTGTACAAAACTTCATGAAACTTTCCAAAAAGACTTTCATCCTCCTCATCTCCTTCCTGGAAAGTTTTGCAGTGATCTGGCAAGAGATGGCTGAGAAAAAGGAGGTGGGGGTACCAAAACATGTTTTTCCCTTGTTAATTCACATAGAAATTTTTAGAAGAGATACAGAAAGAAGAGCTGAACACAATTAAACCAAATTTTGCAGATAATCAGATCTTTCCTCATAAACTGTGCTTTTTGTGATTTGGTGTAAATCCGTTCAGCCGCTTGAGAAATTAGCATTTAACTTCTAGTAATACTTGGATGGTTCGTCCCTCAAGAGTCCTGTGGTAGTCCTGCAGTAACACAAATTTAAAAAATAGAGAATTTTGATAGGCCGAGAAGGCTTTTTTTCCTGTCACCAACTTCTGTATCCCAGGACAGGTACTGGTCCTGTGGGACCAAGCAACACTGTTTGGCTGCCAGCAACTTGAAGAATTCTTTTTGCAGCTGCCATTAAAGGGCACTAGGACTCTTCCCCATGTCCTAAAGTTACCGGAGGGCAGAGTAGAGGGACCGTGAACCCCTGCCACATCTGGAGGGAAATTGAGGGACCACACATGGGCCATAAATTAGAAAAATAATTGTGCAGTGGATCCCACAGTACTTTGGAGGGACCCAGCGTGGGCCCCTGTGAGGAACCGTGGTACTCCCATGGGAGACTGGTACTGAAAGACTATGCAAGCTTCACTGGCAGAAGTTTGTGCATTCTCATGGTACTGCAGGGTGATGTTTTGATATGCAGTACTGCTGGCATACTGTGGTACCACAAAATAATGTTGGGAGAAGTTCATGGGAGTTTGGCTTCCCAGGGGATTTGGGCGCAGGGCCTGGCCAGCGACCATATGCAGTGTCGGTTTGACTGCCCAGGAGGGGTCGGAACGGGGCCTGGCCACAGGCCAGGAACTGTGGCCAACCTCACTCTGTGGATGGCCTACTTTTATGGTCAGTGAGGAAGTTGGATGAACATGAACAAAAAAATTCCCAGAATTTCACAAAAAGTTACGTTATAGTTAGGTAAGGTAATAAGGACTTAGCTTACATTTAAAAAGCTCTAGAAATTCCCTGTATAAAACAAAGGTTAGAGATACATTGTAGTTAGGAATGGTAATAATATCTTACTTTACTATAAAAAAAAATATATAATTGAAATAAAAAAGGTGAAAGTGGCATTATATTTAGGTCATATAATGATATAAAAAAACGTTAAAAAAACTAAAATAAATTTACCCATTATACTTTACAGAGCTAATGATAATTTGCACCCTCAACATGCACTGCTAAGACCTCACTTTATTACATTGCTCATGACATGTTCATTGACATCACTGCTGACATCTTAAATTACATCATTGATGACTTCACTGATCAGATCAGAAATTATATCATCCAATGTATTTAAAATAACACTGATATCATTCAATGTATATAAAAGAATGCTATATACTTTTCATACTGGAATGTATTCAGCAAGGTACACAGAATCTCAATTTTCCATTACATCTGTAGTACTAAGAGGAGTATCCTTTTGCAACTATCAGAAAAAGTTAAACATGTAGCATATCTGCTCTTTTTTTTACTAGTATTAAGGTGCATACGAAATTTAATGGCTTTGTAGGTATTAATGATATTAGCAACTTATTAAACCTTGAATATAGTTTATAAATGGTGTTTGGATATTATTTACCTTAATGACATGTGTCTGTTAAATTACTCATATGTCAGAATTTTAAGTCAAGTGCTTCACTTCTATACATTGGGTAACTATAAGACTCATACGACATAAAAACAACTTACACATATTCCTGAAATGAGCAGAATGGTGTTGTAGGAAATTGGGTTTGTAATGAGGAGGGTGAAGACCCTCTTCAAGCAATGACCACAATCCCTGTCAGGATGAACCACAAAAAGTCATAAAATTAACCTGTGCTTAGCCCCTCTGGTAGCTCAACAGTCAGGCTCAACTTAGAGGCAATGTGTAAAGTATTTATGCAGCACTCAAACAGTAATAAAGTGAAAACACTAGAAAATTCCACACCAATTTAGGAGAATATTTTACAATAATTTGAGACCACAATGACCAAAATCCAATCAGTAAAACTGGAGATATCCAGTTTCAAAGATTTAGCTAAGTATAGTGCATAAAAGCACAAAGCACCTCTCGCAGTCATCTGATCGGGCTAGGCCAAGAGAAAGACAAGTTTGGGCTGACTGCGATCGAGTAGGCAGGATTAATCCAGCTGAAAAAGAGACCTTCTCAAAGTACAGCTCAAAGAGTCAGGTTCGCAGTGAAGGAGGCCACAAAGAGAGTGTTGCGCCTGGTCATTGCTGTAGTGAGAAGAGCAAGCCTGGTGTCACAATAGTTGTCATTGTAGCACGAAGATGTGGTCTGGTGTCACAGAGGGTTGGTGCTGGAACTTCGCATTGGTATTCACTGTGGGCTGCCTTCGCTGTATCACAACATTGCAGATCTCATGTTGCCGGTCGTCACTGGCAGTAGCTGTTGCACAAAGCGTCGGGTTCACTGGAACTTCAAGATGTTGGTCGTCGCGGGCCTACCTTAGGGGTGACATATGTATTAAAAAGGGAGGTTTGGGCCTGGCAAAAGGTTTACTTTTACAGGTCGAATTCACAGTTTAAAACTGAACACATGCTGCAATGGCAGACCTGAGACATGTTTTAAAAGGCTACTTAAGGAGGTGGCACAATAAGCACTGCAGCCTGCCAGTAGTATTTTTGATTAGCAGTGGTAAAGAGCGCAGAGTCCTAAGGTCAACAAAAACTAACTCAGCAAACCAGGAGTGAAGGCAAAAGGTTTGGGGAAAGACCACCCTAGGATGACAGGTCTAACAACTGGATTTTAAATTGCTAGTAATTAGAGTCCTTGAATCATTGTTCTAGCTATTACCAAAATGAAGTTCTGCATTATAAGATGCTATAATTTAACCCAGGGCTTTTCTATAGGAGAGCCAGCTTTGTCACAGTGAAAAACGACTTTCGAGATTTTTCACTGGCGGGACATGTACAACTTAGATACACATGTCCTACTAAGTCATTACAACTTCCAAAGGCAGCGGGCATCATCAATCAATCAATCAATCACGGCATTTATAGAGCGCGCTACTCACCCGGGAGGGTCTCAAGGCGCTGGGGGAGGGGGTAAGTTACTGCTCGAACAGCCAGGTCTTGAGCTGCTTCCTGAAGGAGAGATGGTCCTGGGTTCGCCGAAGGTGAGTGGGGAGGAGTTCCAGGTCTTGGCTGCCAGGTAGGAGAAGGATCTTCCTCCGGCGGTGGTTCTGCGGATGCGTGGTACGGTGGCGAGGGCGTGGTTGGTTGATCGTAGCTGGCGTGTGGGCGTGTAGAAGGTCATGCGGTCGTTGAGGTACTTTGGGCCCAGGTCGTGGAGGGCCTTGTGTGCGTGGGTGAGGAGTCTGAACGTGATTCTCTTGCTGACGGGGAGCCAGTGCAGGTCTTTCAGGTGTCCGGTGATGTGGCTGTGTCGGGGGATGTCCAAGATGAGTCGTGCGGAGGCGTTCTGGATGCGCTGGAGTCTTTTTGAAGTTTGGCTGTGGTTCCGGCGTAGAGGGTGTTCCCATAGTCCAGTCGGCTGGTGACGAGTGCCTGGGTGACGGTCTTCCTGGTTTCAGTGGGGATCCATCTGAAGATCTTGCGGAGCATGCGCAGGGTGTTGAAGCATGAAGATGAGACGGCGTTGACTTGTCTGGTCATCGACAGGGAGGAGTCCAGGATGAAGCCCAGGTTGCGTGCGTGGTCCGTTGGCTTGGGCGCGGTGCCCAGGGCCGGGGGCCACCAGGAGTCGTCCCAGGCGGAGGGTGATGAGCCCAGGATGAGGACTTCCGTCTTGTCTGAGTTCAGTTTAAGGCGGCTGTTCCTCATCCAGTCGGCGACGTCTCTCATCCCGTCGTGTAGGTTGGCTCTGGCGGTGGTGGGGTCGTTGGTGAGGGAGAGGATCAGCTGGGTGTCGTCGGCGTAGGAGATGATGTTGAGGTTGTGTTGGCGTGCGATGGCTGCGAGGGGGCTCATGTAGACGTTGAAGAGGGTTGGGCTGAGCGAAGATCCCTGTGGAACGCTGCAGATGACTTCGGTGGCTTCGGATCTGAACGGGGGAGGCGGACTCTCTGGGTTCTTCCGGCGAGGAACGAGATGATCCATTCCAGTGCTTTCTCTCGGATTCCGATGTTGCTGAGGCGCTTCACTAGGGTGCGGTGGCAGACGGTGTCGAACGCCGCGGAGAGGTCCAAGAGGATGAGGGCAGCTGTTTCCCCGTTGTCGGTTAGGGTTCTGATGTCGTCGGTGGCTGCGATAAGGGCGGTCTCGGTGCTGTGGTTGGCCCGAAACCCGGACTGCGAGGGGTCGAGGGATCCATTCGTCTCGAGGAAGGCGGCAAGCTGTCTGTTGACGGTCTTCTCGATGACTTTGGCCGGAAACGGAAGGAGCGAGATGGGACGGTAATTCTTGAGGTCGGTGGGGTCCGCCGTTGGTTTCTTCAGGAGGGCGGTAAGCTCGGCGTGCTTCCAGCTCTCCGGGAAGGTGGCGGTGTGGAAGGAGGAGTTGATGATGTCCCGGAGATGGGGTGCGATGGTGGCGTCGGCTTTGTTGAAGACGTGGTGTGGGCAGGGGTCGGTTGGTGATCCGGAGTGGATGGAGTTCATCGTGCGGGTGGTGTCTTCGGTGCTGATCGGGGTCCAGTTGCAGAGGGTGGTGGTGGCGGGCGTTGGTTCGGCGGTAGGGTGCGTGGTTTGTGCGTCGAAGCTGTTATGTATGTCGGTGATCTTGCGGTGGAAGAACGCGGAGAGTGAGTTGCAGAGGTCTTGCGAGGGGGTGATGTCGTTGTTTCCGGCGCTGGGGTTGGAGAACTCTTTGACGATGCTGAAAAGTTCCTTGCTGTCGTGGGCGTTGTTGTCCAGTCGTTCTTTGAGTGCCGACTTCTTGGTGGCACGGATCAGCTGGTGGTGTTTGCGGGTGGCGTGCTTGAGGGCGGTCCTGTTGTCTGTGGTCTGGTCGAGTCGCCAGGCTTTCTCGAGAGTGCGGCAGTTCTTCTTGGATTCCTTGAGTTCGTTGGTGAACCAAGGGGTTTTCTTGCTTCCGGGTCTGCTGGGAGGGTTTTTAGTGGTGCGAGGTCGTCGGCGCAGGCGGTCAGCCACTTGGCGAGGTTGCTGGCTGCTTCGTTTGGGTCCGTTGTGTTGGTGGGTGTGTTCTGGCTGAGGGAGGCGGTGAGCTGCTCGGCGGTGATCTTGCTCCAGCTCCGGCGGGGAGCCTGTTGCGGGTGGTGGTGGGTCGCAGTCTTTCTGAAGCTGAAGTGGACGCAGCTGTGGTCGGTCCAGTGGAGTCCGGTGGCGTGGCTGAAGGAGATGTGCTTGCTGGACGAGAAGACGGGGTCAAGCGTGTGGCCGGCGTAGTGGGTGGGCGTGTTCACCAGTTGCTTGAGTCCGAGGTTGGCGAGGTTGTCCAGCAGGGCGGTGGTGTTTCTGTCGTTGTTGTTCTCCAGGTGGAAGTTGAGGTCCCCTAGGAGGATGTAGTCGGCGGAGGGCATGGCGTGCGGGCTGATGAAGTCTGCGATGTCTTCGCTGAATAGTGTGCGTGGTCCCGGGGTCTGTAGATGAGGGTGCCTCGGAGGGTGGTCTTGGGGTCAGTGTGTATCTGGAAGTGTAGGTGTTCGGCGGCGGTGAAGGTCTCGTCGGAGTTAGTCGAGATGCGGATGGTGTTCTTGTGTACGATGGCGATGCCTCCTCCCGTCTGGTTGACGCGGTCCCTCCGGGTGATCTTGTATCCGTCCGGGATGGCTATGGCGATGTCGGGCGCTGAGGAGGCGTTCATCCAGGTTTCGGTGAGGAAGGCGATGTCCGGTGCTGTTGCGTCGACCAGGTCCCAGAGTTCCACGTCGTGCCTGTGGACGGAGCGGGTGTTCAGCAGGATGCATTTCAGGTGGTTGCTGCTGGTGCTCGACTTGGCGGAGGTGGTGCACGTCCGGGGGCAGGTGAATCGGCAGGTTTGGCAGGTGAAGGGTCCGTGGGTGCGTCTCGGTGAGGCTCGGTAGCAGGCAGGGTTCCGGCCGGCATTGAGTGCGGTGAGTGTGGCGGCGTCGTAGGTCCGTCGAGTGGTGTTGCATCGGTGGGATCCAGGGGTTCTGGCGCTGGGCGCGGTCCAGGCACGGACGGGCGCAGACGGGCTTGCCTTAGGCGCGCCTTCGGCGCGCCAGCGCGCGGCCGCGCAGCGGCCGCCATTTATGGGGAGGTGGGAGGGAGGAGCAGCTGGGAGGCGGGAGGCAGGGGCAGCGAATGGGCAGTCAGGGGGCGGGGCCGCAGGGACGCAGCGGCGGGAATGGCGAGAGGCAGCGGGGGCACAGAAAGGAAATGGGGGGAAAGGCAGACAAAATCACGGGCACAGCGACAATGGGGCAGCGAGGGGCACAGAAGGAAAAAGGGGAGAAAGGCAGACAAAATCACGGGCACAACGACAATGGGGCAGCGAGGGGCACAGAAGGAAAAAGGGGAGAAAGGCAGACAAAATCACGGGCACAGCGACAATGGGGCAGCGAGGGGCACAGAAGGAAAAAGGGGAGAAAGGCAGACAAAATCACGGGCACACCGACAATGGGGCAGCGAGGGGCACAGAAGGAAAAAGGGGAGAAAGGCAGACAAAATCACGGGCACAGCGACAATGGGGCAGCGAGGGGCACAGAAGGAAAAAGGGGAGAAAGGCAGACAAAATCACGGGCACAACGACAATGGGGCAGCGAGGGGCACAGAAGGAAAAAGGGGAGAAAGGCAGACAAAATCACGGGCACAGCGACAATGGGGCAGCAAGGGGCACAGAAGGAAAAAGGGGAGAAAGGCAGACAAAATCACGGGCACAACGACAATGGGGCAGCGAGGGGCACAGAAGGAAAAAGGGGAGAAAGGCAGACAAAATCACGGGCACAGCGACAATGGGGCAGCGAGGGGCACAGAAGGAAAAAGGGGAGAAAGGCAGACAAAATCACGGGCACAACGACAATGGGGCAGCGAGGGGCACAGAAGGAAAAAGGGGAGAAAGGCAGACAAAATCACGGGCACAGCGACAATGGGGCAGCGAGGGGCACAGAAGGAAAAAGGGGAGAAAGGCAGACAAAATCACGGGCACAACGACAATGGGGCAGCGAGGGGCACAGAAGGAAAAAGGGGAGAAAGGCAGACAAAATCACGGGCACAGCGACAATGGGGCAGCGAGGGGCACAGAAGGAAAAAGGGGAGAAAGGCAGACAAAATCACGGGCACAACGACAATGGGGCAGCGAGGGGCACAGAAGGAAAAAGGGGAGAAAGGCAGACAAAATCACGGGCACAGCGACAATGGGGCAGCGAGGGGCACAGAAGGAAAAAGGGGAGAAAGGCAGACAAAATCACGGGCACAACGACAATGGGGCAGCGAGGGGCACAGAAGGAAAAAGGGGAGAAAGGCAGACAAAATCACGGGCACAACGACAATGGGGCAGCGAGGGGCACAGAAGGAAAAAGGGGAGAAAGGCAGACAAAATCACGGGCACAGAGACAATGGGGCAGCGAGGGG
This sequence comes from Calotriton arnoldi, assembly GCA_963921515.1. NCBI lineage: Eukaryota > Metazoa > Chordata > Amphibia > Caudata > Salamandridae > Calotriton > Calotriton arnoldi. Next base: position 22,851 of record CAWUFW010026540.1, read on the forward strand.
CACAGAAGGAAAAAGGGGAGAAAGGCAGACAAAATCACGGGCACAACGACAATGGGGCAGCGAGGGGCACAGAAGGAAAAAGGGGAGAAAGGCAGACAAAATCACGGGCACAGCGACAATGGGGCAGCGAGGGGCACAGAAGGAAAAAGGGGAGAAAGGCAGACAAAATCACGGGCACAACGACAATGGGGCAGCGAGGGGCACAGAAGGAAAAAGGGGAGAAAGGCAGACAAAATCACGGGCACAACGACAATGGGGCAGCGAGGGGCACAGAAGGAAAAAGGGGAGAAAGGCAGACAAAATCACGGGCACAGCGACAATGGGGCAGCGAGGGGCACAGAAGGAAAAAGGGGAGAAAGGCAGACAAAATCACGGGCACAACGACAATGGGGCAGCGAGGGGCACAGAAGGAAAAAGGGGAGAAAGGCAGACAAAATCACGGGCACAGCGACAATGGGGCAGCGAGGGGCACAGAAGGAAAAAGGGGAGAAAGGCAGACAAAATCACGGGCACAACGACAATGGGGCAGCGAGGGGCACAGAAGGAAAAAGGGGAGAAAGGCAGACAAAATCACGGGCACAACGACAATGGGGCAGCGAGGGGCACAGAAAGGAAAATGGGGAGACAAGCAGACAAAATCACGGGCACAACGACAATGGGGCAGCGAGGGGCACAGAAGGAAAAAGGGGAGAAAGGCAGACAAAATCACGGGCACAACGACAATGGGGCAGCGAGGGGCACAGAAATGAAAATGGGGAGACAAGCAGACAAAATCACGGGCACAACGACAATGGGGCAGCGAGGGGCACAGAAGGAAAAAGGGGAGAAAGGCAGACAAAATCACGGGCACAGCGACAATGGGGCAGCGAGGGGCACAGAAGGAAAAAGGGGAGAAAGGCAGACAAAATCACGGGCACAACGACAATGGGGCAGCGAGGGGCACAGAAAGGAAAAGGGGGAGACAAGCAGACAAAATCACGGGCACAACGACAATGGGGCAGCGAGGGGCACAGAAGGAAAAAGGGGAGACAAGCAGACAAAATCACGGGCACAACGACAATGGGGCAGCGAGGGGCACAGAAGGAAAATGGGGAGACAAGCAGACAAAATCACGGGCACAACGACAATGGGGCAGCGAGGGGCACAGAAGGAAAAAGGGGAGAAAGGCAGACAAAATCACGGGCACAACGACAATGGGGCAGCGAGGGGCACAGAAAGGAAAATGGGGAGACAAGCAGACAAAATCACGGGCACAACGACAATGGGGCAGCGAGGGGCACAGAAGGAAAAAGGGGAGAAGGGCAGACAAAATCACGGGCACAACGACAATGGGGCAGCGAGGGGCACAGAAAGGAAAATGGGGAGACAAGCAGACAAAATCACGGGCACAATGACAATGGGGCAGCGAGGGGCACAGAAAGGAAAATGGGGAGACAAGCAGAAAATACGGGCACCGGGGCCACAAGCGGAGGGCGATCTTACCTGCAGAAGCAGCGGGCAGACAACACAGGCGGAGCTGTGTGGTGGGGGAGCGACCTACCTGGGAACATTTCGTTTTTCCTTCCAATTAAGACTGAATGCTGTATTGTCTATGAGAGACTTTATATGAAAGATAAAACATAGTGATTACCATCTGGTTTATGTAAAGGGCATACATGCTGATATGGTGGCCATAAATACTGGCATTTGGACTATGAACTTTGACAGTCCTTTGTCGTAAGCCATTTTTCAATGTTCCTCCAATGAAATTACCCCTGAAGTAATTTAAATATGTGTTACCTTTGATGAAGTCGTAATGAGCACTGGGGAAGGCAGTGTGCTGAAATGCATTTGCTCTGAATAAATCAAAGAATGTCCAGTGAGTGCTTTGTGCCTATTTTGAGCTTTATTATTTCTACGTGACTCACCCTCATGCTACCAGGAGATAGCACCTGTCCGGAGTTCGGCAGATGGGTGAAACGTGGGAGTTTTAATTGAATTGCTGCCAGAACCGTCGTGGCTGAAATGCGATACTATCCTATCAACCTGACGCAGTCATACAGACAAAACCTGTGGGACTGTATCCAATTAAAAAACCATGGCAGGTGCGAGGGACAGAGAGACTGATGACATGGCACCTGTGTTTGAAATGGACTTTATTTTACAAAGGACTATGCGGATTTATCCTGCATGTGAGGTACATCTTGAGCATTGTTTTTCCTTCTGTGCAAGATTGAATATTGTACTGTCTATGAGAAACTTTATATGAAAGATAAAACTAAGTGATTGCCATCTGGTTTAAGTAAAGGACATACATGCTGATATGGTGGCCAGAAATGCAGGTATTTGCACAATGAACATTGACAGTCCTTTGTCGCTGCCCATTTTCCAACGTTGCTCCAATGAAATTATACCTGAAGTAATTTAAATATGTGTTCCCTTTGATGAAGTCGTAATGAGCACTGAGGAAGGCAGTGTGCCGAAATGCATTTGCTCTGAATAAATGAAAGAATGCCCTGTGAGTGCTCCATACCTGTTTTGACCTTTAATATATATATATGAAGTGCATTCTGGTATGTGTATGCTTTGATACCATGGGAGTCACGTGGTAGCCTGGTTTTAAATGAGCACGCAGTCACTTTACAGATAAGCTACCTCACCTGTGATTAAGGCTCATTGTGGAGCCAAAACGTGTTAGGGATATGAACTGAGAGTATGCTGCCTTTCAAATTTGCAAATAAATGCACTGCTGTTCCAGGAACTGGGCTTCGGCACCTCTTTTGTGTTGTAAATCGACAGGCTGCTCCGTGCCTGTCTATGTCCGAAGCTGCCCTGCAGGGTTGGAGGTGTCTTGTGGATATATATATATATATATATATCCACAAGACACCAATATAACCAATGGCAACAATGGATACAACATATCTATCCAATTCAACACTGTGTACCTTGATGGAACTTTACAGCATTGAAAAGGCGATGAACGACGAAACGCGTCTGCTGTTCACAATCATCCCGTGAGTGCTCCAGTGTTTTCAAGTTGCTGTGCAGCAAAAGTGAGGTCCCACCCTCACATATGGAGGCAGCATCCGCTTTTGAGTTCGGAGTTTGAGGTGAGAGGAGTTTTGGAGTTGAAAGTCGAACTCCTGAACTGCCGCCGATGAGGTTTGCCGTCGACCATGGAGTCGCAAGTTATTCAAACTTGGGACGCTCAGTTAATTATCTGATGCCCACGGATAAACATCTTATACCATTCCAGTGGCGTAGCTAGGGGGGGGCGATGGGGGCGGACCGCCCCAGGCGGCACGAGTTTTGGGGCGGCAGCCGGCCCCCCATTCCCCCGCTCTTACCTGCGGCCGCAAGAATTGGCCGCTACCACCCCCCCCCCCTCTCTTCTATCATTTTGCCGAGGGCGGCAAACGCAGGGGCCACCACGGGCAGCCTAAGGCCTAGCTACGCCCCTGTACCATTCGACGGCTGCGAGGGATAAGCTGGCGATACAGTGTTGCATTTGGACTTGCGCAGACAAAATGATTGAACATTTTGCGGGACATCAGAGCCATCCAATTGGCCCATTATCAACCAATGGCAACAATGGATACAACATATCTCTCCAATTCAACACTGTGTACCTTGATGGAAGTTTACAGCATTGAAAAGGCGATGAACGCCGAAACGCGTCTGCTGTTCATAATCATCCTGTGAGTGCTCCAGTGTTTTCAAGTTGCTGTGCAGCAAAAGTGAGGTCCCACCCTCACATATGGAGGCAGCACCCGCTTTTGAGTTCGGAGTTTGAGGTGGGAGGAGTTTTGGAGTTGAAAGTCAAACTCCTGAACCGCCGCCGATGAGGTTTCCCATCGACCATGGAGTCGCAAGTTATTCAAACTTGGGACGCTCAGTTAATTATCTGACGCCCAAGGATAAACATCTTATACCATCCGACTGCTGCGAGGGATAAGCTGGTGATACAGTGTTGCATTTGGACTCGCGCAGACAAAATGATTGAACATTTTGCGGGACATCAGAGCCATTCAATTGGCCCATTATCAACCAATGGCAACAATGGATACAACATATCTATCCAATTCAACACTGTGTACCTTGATGGAACTTTACAGCATTGAAAAGGCTATGAACGCCGAAACGCGTCTGCTGTTCACAATCATCCCGTGAGTGCTCCAGTGTTTTCAAGTTGCTGTGCAGCAAAAGTGAGGTCCCACCCTCACATATGGAGGCAGCACCCGCTTTTGAGTTCGGAGTTTGAGGTGGGAGGAGTTTTGGAGTTGAAAGTCGAACTCCTGAACCGCCGCCGATGAGGTTTGCCGTCGACCATGGAGTCGCAAGTTATTCAAACTTGGGACGCTCAGTTAATTATCTGACGCCCACGGATAAACATCTTATACCATCCGACGGCTGCGAGGGATAAGCTAGTGATACAGTGTTGCATTTGGACTTGCGCAGACAAAATGATTGAACATTTTGCGGGACATCAGAGCCATTCAATTGGCCCATTATCAACCAATGGCAACAATGGATACAACATATCTATCCAATTCAACACTGTGTACCTTGATGGAACTTTACAGCATTGAAAAGGCAATGAACGCCGAAACACGTCTGCTGTTCACAATCATCCCGTGAGTTCTCCAGTGTTTTCAAGTTGCTGTGCAGCAAAAGTGAGGTCCCACCCTCCCATATGGAGGCAGCACCCGCTTTTGAGTTTGGAGTTTGAGGTGGGAGGAGTTTTGGAGTTGAAAGTCACACTCCTGAACCGCCGCCGATGAGGTTTCCCGTCAACCACGGAGTCGCAAGTTATTCAAACTTGGGACGCTCAGTTAATTATCTGATGCCCACGGATAAACATCTTATACTATCCGACGGCTGCGAGGGATAAGCTGTTGATACAGTGTTGCATTTGGACTTGCGCAGACAAAATGATTGAACATTTTGAGGGACATCAGAGCCATTCAATTGGCCCATTATCAACCAATGGCAACAATGGATACAACATATCTATCCCATTCAACACTGTGTACCTTGATGGAACTTTACAGCATTGAAAAGGTGATGAACGCCGAAAGGCGCCTGCTGTTCACAATCATCCCGTGAGTGCTCCAGTGTTTTCAAGTTGCGGTGCAGCAAAAGTGAGGTCCCACCCTCACATATGGAGGCAGCACCCGCTTTTGAGTTCGGAGTTTGAGGTGGGAGGAGTTTTGGAGTTGAAAGTCGAACTCCTGAACCGCCGCCGATGAGGTTTCCCATCGACCACGGAGTCGCAAGTTATTCAAACTTGGGACGCTCAGTTAATTATCTGACGCCCACGGATAAACATCTTATACCATCCGACGGCTGCGAGGGATAAGCTGGTGAAACAGTGTTGCATTTTGACTTGCGCAGACAAAATTATTGAACATTTTGCGGGACATCAGAGCCATTCAATTGGCCCATTATCAACCAATGGCAACAATGGATACAACATATCTATCCAATTCAACACTGTGTACCTTGATGGAACTTTACAGCATTGAAAAGGCGATGAACACCGAAACGCGCCTGCTGTTCACAATCATCCCGTGAGTGCTCCAGTGTTTTCAAGTTACTGTGCAGCAAAAGTGAGGTCCCACCCTCACATATGGAAGCAGCACCCACTTTTGAGTTCGGAGTTTGAGGTGGGAGGAGTTTTGGAGTTGAAAGTCGAACTCCTGAACCGCCGCCGATGAGGTTTCCCGTCGACCACAGAGTCGCAAGTTATTCAAACTTGGGACGCTCAGTTAATTATCTGACGCCCACGGATAAACATCTTATACCATCCGACGGCTGCGAGGGATAAGCTGGTGATACAGTGTTGCATTTGGACTTGCGCAGACAAAATGATTGAACATTTTGCGGAACATCAGAGCCATTCAATTGGCCCATTATCAACCAATGGCAACAATGGATACAACATATCTATCCAATTCAACACTGTGTACCTTGATGGAACTTTACAGCATTGAAAAGGCGATGAACGCCGAAACGCGTCTGCTGTTCACATTCATCCCGTGAGTGCTCCAGTGTTTTCAAGTTGCTGTGCAGCAAAAGTGAGGTCCCACCCTCACATATGGAGGCCGCACCCGCTTTTGAGTTTGGAGTTTGAGGTGGGAGGAGTTTTGGAGTTGAAAGTCGAACTCCTGAACCGCCGCCGATGAGGTTTCCCGTTGACCAAGGAGTCGCAAGGTATTCAAACTTGGGACGCTCAGTTAATTATCTGAAGCCCACGGATAAACATCTTATACCATCCGACGGCTGCGAGGGATAAGCTGGTGATACAGTGTTGCATTTGGACTTGCGCAGACAAAATGATTGAACATTTTGCGGGACATCAGAGCCATTCAATTGGCCCATTATCAACCAATGGCAACAATGGATACAACATATCAATCCAATTAAACACTGTGTACCTTGATGGAACTTTACAGCATTGAAAAGGCGATGAACGCTGAAACGCATCTGCTGTTCACAATCATCCCATGAGTGCTCCAGTGTTTTCAAGTTGCTGTGCAGCAAAAGTGAGGTCCCACCCTCACATATGGAGGCAGCACCCGCTTTTGAGTTCGGAGATTGAGGTGGGAGGAGTTTTGGAGTTGAAAGCCGAACTCCTGAACCGCTGCCGATGAGGTTTCCCGTCGACCAAGGAGGCGCAAGGTATTCAAACTTGGGACGCTCAGTTAATTATCTGACACCCACGGATAAACATCTTATACCATCCGACGGCTGCGAGGGATAAGCTGGTGATACAGTGTTGCATTTGGACTTGTGCAGACAAAATGATTGAACATTTTGCGGGACATCAGAACCATTCAATTGGCCCATTATCAACCAATGGCAACAATGGATACAACATATCTATCCAATTCAACACTGTGTACCTTGATGGAACTTTACAGCATTGAAAAGGCGATGAACGCCGAAATGCATCTGCTGTTCACAATCATCCCGTGAGTGCTCCAGTGTTTTCAAGTTGCTGTGCAGCAAAAGTGAGGTCCCACCCTCACATATGGAGGCAACACCCACTTTTGAGTTTGGAGCTTGAGGTGGGAGGAGTTTTGGAGTTGAAAGCCGAACACCTGAACCGTCGCCGATGACGTTTCCCGTCGACCACGGAGTCGCAAGTTATTCAAACTTGGGACGCTCAGTTAATTATCTGATGCCCACGGATAAACATCTTATACAATCTGACGGCTGCGAGGGATAAGCTGGTGATACAGTGTTGCATTTGGTCTTGCGCAGACAAAATGATTGAACATTTTGCGGGACATCAGAGCCATTCAATTGGCCCATTATCAACCAATGGCAACAATGGATACAACATATCTATCCAATTCAACACTGTGTACCTTGATAGAACTTTACAGCATTGAAAAGGCGATGAACGCCGAAACGCATCTGCTGTTCACAATCATCCCGTGAGTGCTCCAGTGTTTTCAAGTTGCTGTGCAGCAAAAGTGAGGTCCCACCCTCACATATGGAGGCAGCACCCGCTTTTGAGTTCGGAGTTTGAGGTGGGAGGAGTTTTGGAATATATATATATATATATATATATATATATATATACGCTCCTCAGGCACCTTTGCCCGTGCACTCGTGGGTGGGTGCTTTAGTTTGCAGTGGTGTGCCCACGCTCAAAATCCCTGCTCTCACTCTCCATGTCTTATACGCACAAAGTTCAGCACTCACGGGGTTGGTTACAAAAGTTTTATTCCTTAGTAACCCTTTGCAACAACAGACGCGTTTCGGCTAACGCCTTCCACGGTGTCACATATATATATATATATATATATATATATATATATATATATATATATACACACATATATATATATATACACATATATATACATATATATATACATTACCTACTGGCGGTCGCCAGTAGGTAGTTATAGTTAGGACCTAATTTCCATAGGAAAAACGCTTTTTCTTTTGTCAATATCTTTGGTGCCGGTTGACGAATCTTCGCAAAATTGTCAAAACTAATGGCCCGCTCCGGTCAGCTCCTGTCTTGAAAGTTTGGTGGTGATTCGTCAAGTGGGGGCCAAGAAAAAATGGGGGTCCCAAAATGCGTTTTCTCCATGTTGATTTCCATAGGAAATTTTGGAACAGGCTACAGCCCGAACTGTTGAACGGAATTACACCAAATTTGGCAAAAAGGTAGCTCTTGGTTCAGAAAGTGAACTTTTTTAAATGGTGTAAATCCGTTCTGTAGTTACAGAGAAATTCAAGAAATAAAAATATCGATATCTGAGCACCGAGGAGGAGTCGCGAACCCTCCCGGGCACGAGCTTCACTCTGTTTGGCTGCCAACAATCCAAACCAAAAGAAACTAAGACTTGTGGGCTAAAGTTACTCAATGGCACGTTACAGTTTCTTTAGATAAGAACAACTATAAGTATAACTATAACTGCCAAATTTCTATGGTTTTGTGTGGGTAAAACTGCAACGGATCCACGTCCCTAGAAATACAAATTATTAGTTCTTTAATAACTCCAAAACTGCTGAACAGATGTACAACAAATTACAAAAAGCACTCTTTTGGGACCAAGATCTAGCTTTCTGCCAAATTTGCTGCTATTTCTTTCATTGGCTTGGGCTGTGGTCGTGTTCAAAAACTACAAATATCCCCATAGAGATAGCATGGGGGAAAAGTGTTTTGAGACCCCCCCCTTTTCCTGGCCCCACTTGATGATTCACCCTGAAACTTTCTAGACAGCAGCTGAACTAACTTGTGTTCTAGTTTTGAACATTTTGTGACGACTCGTCAAATGTTGCAACTGTTATTAGCAAAACAAAAAGCGCTTCCTTTATGGGAAAAGTTAGTTCTAACATATATACACACACATATACATACATACACATATACATACACATATATATACATATATATATACATACACATACACATATATATATACATATATACACATACATACATATATATACATATATACACATACATATATATACATATATACATACACATATATATACATATATACATACACATATATATACATATACATACATAAATACACAGATATATACATATACATACATATACGTATACATACATATACATATATACTTATATATACATTTACATATATATACATATATATACATTTACATATTATCTACTGGCGGTCGCCAGTAGTTAGTTATAGTTAGGACCTATTTTCCATAGGAAATCCGCGACATTCTATTTGAAATAACTCTTGCGTCGGTTGACGAATCTTCGCGAAATTTTCAAACTTTATGGCCCGCTCCGGTCCGCTCCTACCCTGAAAGTCTCAGGGTGATTCGTCAAGCGGGGGCCGAGAAAAAGGGGGTCCCAAAACGTGTTTTCCCCATTCATTTTCCCATAGGAAACTTTAGACACGGCTACAGCCCGAACTGCTGAACGGAATTACACCAAATTTGGCAAAGAGGTAGTTCTTGGTTCAGAAAGAAACCTTTTTGTTAAATGGTGTAAATCCGTTCAGTAGTTGCGGAGAAATTAAAAAAATAAGAGTCAAAAAATCAATTTCCCATAGGAAACTTTAGACACGGCTACAGCCCGAACTGCTGAACGGAATTACACCAAATTTGGCAAAGAGGTAGTTCTTGGGTCAGAAAGAACCCTTTTTGTTAAATGGTGTAAATCCGTTCAGTAGTTGCTGAGAAAATCAAAAGTAAAAGTACATATATATCTATAGCCGCGTCGGATACGCGCACCCTCCCGATCACGAGCTGTCTGCTAATTGGCTGTCAACACTCCAAACCAGGAAGTGTTGGCAGCCATCTTGTTCCTCGGTAGAACCGAGGAACAAGAAAGCAGTAAAAAAAGTGCGCAAAACGCACAAAGGGGGCAGGGTAGAAACACCCTGACC